>BMAW01099003.1:2194545-2226737 GCA_019974015.1 Nephila pilipes | reverse complement strand
ATATATATATATATATATATATATATATATATATATATATATATATAATGTGTGTGTATGTATATATAGACGAAGAATAATCAAAATTCCATAAATGAATAGAAACTCAACATTTGAAAAGAAATAAGGAAACAAATTCATTTATACCAAAGTAAATAAATGTAAAGTGAAGAATAATTTATACCATTAATATATGCTTAATCATTTTTTTACTAAAAAAAATTATAACTTCAACCATACACACATGCTCTCTCTCTTTCATGCACTCACGCACACACATATACATACATATACATTTTCTGCTGACATATTCTTGGGGTGATTGTTACCCCATTTTAAGAATTCCGACTGTAAGTACATCCATTAAACTTTCCTACCACTGGGAAGCGGGTTAAATATATTCATTTTATTTATGGAAGCAATTCTGATATTCGAGTGAAAATTCAATATGTGCGCCAACTAATAACAATTTTCCTTTCTTCTCTTTTTTCTTTCTCTTCAACACACTCTTTCTTTCACTTGAATAGAGGAGAAAAGAATTGGAAAGTCATGAATAACCAATTCGTATTCTTGTTTGGGCTGATGATGTTGTCATCATCAAAATACAAAATCTTGCTTCCTGTAAGACTTTGACACCTGCTCAGCACCACTCCGAGTGACTGTAATGGCCATGTGTATGGGAAGAGCAGGTTGAATTACCCTCGTCACCCGTCGTCGTGTTTAGAGTGTTTAAAATAACATCGTTTGGGGTTGTCAGCTGTCGCACCCCACCGACAGAGATTATCTTTAAATAAATACCTCGTTTGGATCTAAGTAGTTATCATTGGTCCAAGAAAAACCGCTTTTGTTGAAGTCCTTTCAAGAAAAGGAAACGTGGTGTTTGGAGGGTAAGGGGATGAAGTGTCTAGCTCTCCACATCTGTTGCACCGAATGAAGGGACGCGCGCCTTGCTTCACCGTTTTAAGACTCAGATCTATTTTGGACGGTTTTATCAAACGGATTGAGGGTTTTAGAGATACTTGCTGAGTGTATTCTTGGATTTGGGGTTTTCGTTTGACAGTAATTAGCTTCAAATAAGATTTTGAATTCGCTTTCTTTTCTGATTGTAAGTGGATCAAATGGATTGTAGATTTAAGAAAAAGAAATAAGCTCTATGTAAGCGTAAATTTTTTTTTATTTCTCGTTTTAAATCCGGCAGCGACTGCGGTTATGCAACCCACGTTTTGATTCATTCTTTGGCTTCGAATAAGATTTCTATTCCACTTTTTTTTTTCTCTCTCTGTGTACGTGTGGAATTAGAGGAGATCTAAATGAAGCTCTGGTTTTTTTTTCCTGCCATAAGTGCTGGCATATTAATCTATTTATGCTCGCTTTTTTTAAAATAAAAATTTAGTTGACAAATTTTAAATCTTGAGCAATTTAAAAGTAATCAATGTTGAAACATTAATCATCGTTGTATTTCTGGCTGAAGTTAAGTATTGCAGTAGTAGAGACGATACATAAAATAACAACCATGAGAAAGCAGTGTTAACTTGATTGAAAACTTGCATAATAATTTATTCTAGATTCTTTTTAAAATTTATTTTTATTTTTATTATATTTTATTTTGGGCAAAAGAATACAAATGTAGTTCATCAAGAACTTATTTATATTTAGACAAAATAATGCAAGAACAAATAAGAAATTCATTTTAAGATGTCATATTCAGCTATAAATACTATGAATAAGACCTTTGAACAAGAATATATATATATATATATATATATATATATATATATATATATATATATATATGTTCAATATCCTGTGGTACAAAAGAGACGCGTATTTGTATTTTTATCAAAAATTGTTACACTGCATCATCAAAAATTGGAGAACATTTGAATTTGTTGACTGGAAATTTCCTTACATATGTCCTAGAAGTTGTATTTAAAATATTCATAATAATCAAATTAAATAAACACCAAACATTAAAAAAATTAATAGATTCAGAGAAACCAGACACACCGAATATATGTTATATTAGAAACAGATGAAAATGTTTTGGAAGAGCTTGCTTTTTTAATGCAATAATGTGACTGATTCGTGGACAAAAATATGTCTTCACCTCTTTATATACAGCATTAGCCCGAATATAACCCGATACTTTTTAAAATTATTTCCAGTTAATATGTTGACTCGCGCTAAATTCGAAGTCTAGGTATTGAAACGTAACACCTCTTCTTATTAATTTATAATAAATAATAAATAAATAACAACCTGTGTTATTAATTACTCGTATTTCAAACAAATGCTTATCTGAATAAATAATATTTTCTTTGGATATTTTTATGTAAAATGAATGGTTAGTATTAAATTCATCATTTTTTTTCTAACTATCTTTATGAAAAAAAGATTGCTGTCGCGTTACTTTCGGTCAAATACGGGATTTCCAAAAAAAAAAAAAAAAAAAAAAAAGTTTAGAAGCCGATATAAATGCTGTTATTCCAATTCATTCGAATTAATTTGAACTTTCTGCCTTTTCCTAGCAGACAATAAAGTTGCTCTATGTTTTTTAAGAATACAAATCATTCAATAGGAATAAAATTTCAGCAAAACATTTTGCTGCTTAACCATTTTATTGACAAATATATATCCGCAGTTTATTGAACTTACGTTAAACATGTTGTTAAGCTTATTAACTTATTTTTAGAACTAATAATAGCTTGGTGAATTTCAAATTTGATACTCATTAATAAAAGTCGAAAATGACTTTTTTCAAGTAAATCAAAAGAAAGAAAGAAAAATATATTCTAAAAATTAAAAAAAAAAAAAAAATCTTATCAGAATTCACTTACAATTATTCTTACGGACTTAAAATTCTTTTTTGTCCCTCAATGAGTAGCTGACCCCTTTAAAGAGATAAGCTCCCGATCCGCATCAAAAGATTTCGCATCACTGATTTTTTTGAAGTGTGATCCTTCCATTAGTGAACGTCGTTTCAGTTCTATTGTGCTATTGCCCTTTGAGGCGGGTTTTTCAAACA
Source organism: Nephila pilipes (assembly GCA_019974015.1). Classification (NCBI taxonomy): domain Eukaryota; kingdom Metazoa; phylum Arthropoda; class Arachnida; order Araneae; family Nephilidae; genus Nephila; species Nephila pilipes. The sequence continues at coordinate 2,223,712 of BMAW01099003.1, read as the reverse complement.
CGGTTCATCCTCTATAGTACGTACCTGACAGTTTTTTTTTTTATGAGGCTGCAATAAAGAGCAACTTGGTAAAAAAAAACATTTCTAGCCAGCTCTTCGATATTTTATAAAGCAATCTATGCGTTATTTTCGGTTTAATTTACCTCAAATATTTGTAATTTTTAATTTGAAGAAAGCACTTCACAAATTCAAAATTTTTGAAGTTCCATTGTTAAATTCCTGATATTTTTTTGTTTTTGACATCAGAAATATTTGACATCAAATAAAACAAATTTTACCAACACATAATATTTACTTAAATTCATTTAGAAATGGGACATAGAGAAGGTTTTGATAAAATTATAATCTTCTAAGTGAATGCGGAGAACAAAGATTCTTACTTTTTATTCTCAATATGCCCTTTTGTTAGTTGGTTTTATTGGAATAAGGGGCTTATTTTTCATTCAACACTGCGCAACACACTCCTTAATTTACGAGAAAACTTGGATCTGCGATCTAGAATAAACTTTAAAAACAAGAAAGAGAAAAGAGAAAGAAATGACAAGAGAAAAGATCCGAAATACGGAAAGATCAATACAGCATTCCAAGGGAGGCATCATCCGTATTTACCGAAAACGGTAAGTCACTCAGGCAGAAGAGATGATCTCTTACCCTTGGCATATTATGGTCATAAATTCTGTTGCTTTAATAAAATAAACATTTGAAAGATATAATTAAGCTGAAAGCTTTTATGAAAATGAAATAGTAATTACTTCAGCTATGAATCAATCAAAATATAATCATACAGTAAAAACACCATATTTTTTGATTGTTTATTAACCTCACACTTAGAAGCAACACGAAGCCTATAGGCGGCTGATCACGTAATATTGAATCTCAGTCAAGTGACGATGACGATATCTGACACAACAACTCCCTTCTAAACTTCCACACCATCCGCTTGCCAAGACATTGATATCGACATATTTAACGAGCATCAGATCTTATACAGAACGTAAAACCACTTTTCGTAAGTTTATTACCCTGGGACAAAACAAAGTGATGTAAGCACAGAGTTGGTCAAGATTTGGAACTGAATCTACTAGTACTGATTTACATATGCATTTCATATAATCTTGTACTAATACAGAAAATATATGCGATCGCAAAAAATAAATAAAAAAAAATAGGTGTGATACAATTGCGTATACAATTTCAATACATTTAATATTTCCTCGTAATTTCTTTTTTCATTCTTGAAAAAGATATGCATTGTTTTCATATCAAAAGAGATAAAAAAAAGTTATCTTAACAATGGTTATGTACCACTCAACTTACTTGGAAATTTCATTCTATATTATTTATCAAATAAGAATGAAGTTAACTCCATCTTGAAATTTAGTAATTTTTACAAAAAAAAAAAAAAAAAAAAAAAAATCAGTTTCACTTTTAATGCAAAGGCGAGAAAAAGAAAACTGCCTTAACATTGTAATACCTCTCATCAAAATGGCATCTGTAACCAATCGAAGCTCCTAATCCTCCCTTCGCCATAATGTTGAAGTTTGGAGAAGAAGGTGATAGCTCAAGTTTCGTCTTAGTCACTGACGAAGGCCCAAAATGATGTGTATGAGGGGTAATCGAGTTTAATGGCGAAAGAGCCAGTTGCAATTATGTTATACCGAGCAAGGCGTCTATGAAAAGACAACAAACCCCATGGTTTTTGACACAGTTATTGGCGATGGATCTTGTAATCCTGAACCTCGGTCAAGTGACGAAAATGACACCTGATTCCTCATTTTTTTGAGAGATAGTAGAGCTAAAAGACGCATAGGCCAGATGTAGCTTTGCAGCGTCAAATAATGAGAAAAACTTCTTTTTTTAAAGTTTGCAAGTCAGTATGCTGAAGCATTAAAATTTCAATATCTGAAGAAACAAGGTTTCTCTGAAGTTCTTATTTTTTTTCGGAGAATTTGAGATATTATTAAAAAAATAGTACTTTGTTATGGATAACTAATTTCCAGTATTTCTTAAAAATATATCGGCACAAATAAAGGGAATTAAAGTACTGTTTAGTTGTAAAAGACATATTTTGATCAGAGAAAAACACAAGCCCAGAAAACATCTTAGTCTTATATAATAATAATATAATTTGTTGAGGGAGTGCATTGTGTAGCATTAGAATTTTTAGGGATCTATTTGTTTTACTTTTTAATCGAATTAAGAAAATAGCTTTTTTTTTTATTAATATAACTCTTTAATAAATGCAGAATATTCCTCTGATTTCTAACGGAGTCATTTTTAAAAGTCTCAAGTCTATAAATCTTTCCAATGTACGTACTTACTCAAGATTTTTCTTTTTTAAAAATCGTTGTTAGAGGTCATAAATCGCGAAGTTTAAGTCATTGCAAACTTTATCAGCGTTCATATATGGAACTATAACTTTGTTACGTTTGCTACACTTATTAGTATAATTAACACACAACAACAAGTAAAGTATACGTATTAATTTTCGTAAAAGATAATGATTTAAAATTAAAGTTTTTTTTTTTTTTTTTTTTTTATTTTAAATATATAGTGATTTTTATGAATTCTCTAAGAAAAATTTACCATCACTTCAAAACATTATTTATAAAACTAAAAATGATAACAATACAGTTCAACAGTTTATTTAAAATTTAATGAGAAAAATCAAATATCTTAAAACCGTGTACTAAAAATAACTTTTTATTCTCTTATTGTATAAAAATGTTTTTAAAATTGTCTAAGCGCTTTTAAGAATTTCACTATTTTTCTGGATAATCATAACAAGAATATATAGCCCTATACAAGTAAAATACAAGACTATATTGTTTCTCTACTTCTTGTTAATCAGCGCCCTGTATTAGACAATTACATAATACATGGTGGAGGTAAAAAAAAGTATTTAGGGTAAATTTTTTCTGAGGTTTTGTCCTTTAATTGATTTCATTAAAAATGTTAAAATTTCTTAACATTCAGTACGAAATCTGCACAATTTAATTTTACTGCAGAACTATTATTTTTGTTATAAAAATAAGTTTTTTTAAAAATTAAATCTGATGTCCTTAAAAACTTGTTTGAAAGTTAAAAAAAAATATTTATTGTTTTCCTTTTTTTACAACCATTTAGATTGATATGTTTATATTGTAATTTATGGAAACCATATAAATAAATTATAATTTAGAGCGGCAATTATGTCAGAAAAAACTCAGCAAACGTGTTATTTTGTTTTAGGAGTGGAAATTGAGATTGCTAATAAAATAAACATTATTAGCAATCTCATAATTAATAATAATTTTTAACTATCTAGAAAAAGGCAATGGATAATGCGATCATTTTTAAAATTATTTATTTCTTTTGAATTTAGGGAGATGAAGTTCCTGAAAGATCTAGAACTTTTTTTTTATTTGCATGTTCAGTGTCAAACAAATTATTTCGTATGCTTTAATATTTATTATGCTTATTGAGTTTTCTATATCAAAAAGAAAGTAAATGTTTTATTAATCGACAGTTGAATATATTTTTGTGTTTTTATAACTATAGGAAAGAATTATTTCGGTTGTAATTATAGTCAACAAATACAGTCATGTTTCTAGATGCAGATTGTTAAAGCTATATGACAAATATTTATTGATATATTTGTTAATAAAATTAAATGAAATTACAGTTATGAGTCGACTTAAGAACTGCTCATATAAAAAACTTTTCTACATATAGACTTTCTCACTCTCCGTTTCAGCTTTTAAATACGAACTGTAATACTTCTGTAATACAATGTATTAAACTACTGAAGATTAGTAACAGCTTAATAAAATTTGTTCAGCGGTTCGTGTATTGCTTTACTGTATACTGCTGAAATACTCAATGTTGCGAGAATGATATATTTTTGATAAAACTTTATTCTGAGATAAAAATAAAAGTCTCGGGATTTTCATTTTTTATCAGATCTCTAAACATCTATCATAAATACTTTCTTTGATTAGTTTTGCGATCCTGACAAGAATATAAATAATTACAAATAATTTAACTAAACATATACTATGATAATAAAAATGCAGAATAAAATAGAACTCTTGCATTTCTAAAATGAAGTGAAATTAAAGTATTTATTTGAATATCAAATTTATACAATAATGAAGGGGAGAATCCAGTTTGTGATAAAAAAAAAAAAAACCTAACATGGAGCTTATTAATATCATCCTAACGTATAAAATTATTCATTGATTATGGGTGAAACAGAAAGTATAACTTTTTTTAAAAAAATTAAGCATTTACTGAAGTATCAAAAGCGCTTGGACCCGGATATGTTATGAAGGAAATAAAATTCAGAAGAAATGGTTTCAATTGCCTCAAATAAATAAAGAAAGAAAGAAAAATAAAAATATTCATCAAAATTGCCTTAAAATTCTGTCTAATTTGACCCGAAAATTTCATTCATTTCTAAGATAGCCGGTCAAAAATTTTTTAAACTTTTTATATGAGTTCTAATTTAATTCAATAAGAACTTTATAAGAAACATGTTATTGTTATTACATGTTTCTGAAAATTAAGCTCATATCAGGTGTAACCAAACTTGACCGTTTACTCAAGCAAACACAGAAACTTTGTATTTTAAAATTTATACGAACCTTCTTATCTTATTAAGATCTTATTATTATTATTTTTAATAAAGATCAACAATAAAAAAGGATGAATTAAAACAGGTCATCACCCAAACAGGTGAATTAAAATAAATTGATCATTTTTTTTATTATTGATCGTTATATATATATATATATAAAAAGAGGATAATTTTATAGTAAACTTTGTTACACAACATTGAGGTATCCGTACACCTTTAAAACATCCTTTTTGTCAAAATTTTCAATTTTCTAATTTCAGTTTAAAATTTAAGCTTTTTTCTTTCTTATAGTTTTTGAATTTTGCTTGTACCTTATTTAGAACTTAAATTACAGGGATTTGAATTTTACTCGGTAGCTAATTTTTAATTGCATTTGAAAGTTTGTTTTTGATTTTTCTTAAAAATGAGTTTTTTCGATATATTTACATATGACAACGTAGATACCAGAAAAAGTTACGAACCAAATTAATTTAAATTTTGTAAGTATCTTCCTTATATAGTTTAAAAAAATTCCTGGTTGTAAAATTGATATGTTTTTAGTAACAAAGGTGTAAATCATGTACTGTTATAACTTTTTTTTTTGGGGGGGGGGGGCGTTTCATTGTTATTTGACTCGAAGCACAATAAAAATTGTAGTAATGTGATTTTCCTCAGGAAAGTAGTACCAGCCCCAAAAACTGATATGATGAATAAGATATGAATTACAGAATAATGATATTTTTGTTTATTTTTGAGTAATGAGCATTATTCTGATAATTAATTTTTGTACTATTTTCTCAATGTTTTCCATTTAATTTTTTTTTTTTTTTTTTTTTTTGTATTAAAAGCAGATTATTAAATGCATTTTTCATAGTTTAAGGTTATATTTTAGCATGAAAAATTTTTTTTATAGCAAATATCAATGTATTTCAAAAAATTTTCTCCGATGGTGTACGGATACTTTAAAGAAGTTGTAAAATAATATTTACACATAAAGTCATTATTTCAATATCTAACAATATATCCAATGACCATGACACTATTATTTTGGAAAAGTGTTAAAAAAATATCTCAACCAGTCATCGTTGAATAGGATTTTTTAAATCTCCCACGTTTAAGGCAGAAAACGAAATAACTAATGCAAGTATTTAATCTTGCGAAAAAATTCGGAATTACTGGTACTGGTGAAAATAATTTTTTTTCAATGTGAGAAAATATTACTTTTTTACATAGTATGTAGAATTTAAAGTTCCATACGTAACAATATGAAATAATTTATACAAATTAATTTCCCACCCAAAATTTGTAGACCACGTAATAGATAATGATTTGTCCATAATTTAAAAAAACAACAACCTGGGTTTTGAAGTATGAGCTGCAGACGAAAGCGCATTAATTTCTTCAATCAAATGCCTCCGCATTTGATTCTAAATATGGAGGGCAGCTTATTTGTCTTTCGATATATTCATGGTATTCTTCTTATTCATATCGATATATTCATACCTTTTCTTTATATCCTTAAGTATATTCCTATTCACATGTTCGATTCATGTTCTGTATTTATTTATTTTTTCCTCTTAAGCTTATAAAATTTCATTTAAAGAACTTATATTGAAAAATATGATCTGTTAAAATTTTTTTTAAAATAAAATTGCAGTTTACTGTTAACATTTTTATTCAGGGAGGTAAATTACTTCTTTGACTTCAATTATCACTTGCCGTTACTTGACGGAAGTTGAAAATTGCGAGGTCCGTTGCCAATAGCCCTCCTGTTGCTTCTAGTGGGAAGTTAATAAACCCAACCCAAACCAAATCAACTATTACTTGCCGAAAAATCTCCTTGTTTTATTTTTTACTATATTGTGTCCAAGATTATCTAAAATATTAGAAATGTTATGAATTTAAGGGATATTACAATTTTAATAAAGCCATTTTACTATTAAAAAATTTATAACTAAATCTGCCATAAAAAAAAGAGGCTTTTCTATGAATGAAAAAAAAAATCCAAAATCTTATAATTAGGCACAATTTTCAAAGCGTAGATGTACTTATTGATATGAAATAAGCACTATAAAAAGACAACTAAAGGAAAATAAGTGTTCTCTTTACTTTTCAAAAAGTTAATACTCAAATAGTTATAAATGAACAATGAAATGCCCGATTAAAGAATTTAAAACAATTAAATAATTAATCTTTGCGTGAAAAGTACTTGAATAAAATGCATTGTAATGATCAAAAAAAGAATGTTTTTTTTTTTCATCTTACCGTCTAAAGTTAATAATTAAACTAAGTAAATACATGCTACTATTTTTAAAACAAGTTGTATAAATAGAATTTTTTTCCACCTAAATAGTCAGGTTCGACAAAAATATAAATTCGTAACGAAATTGGAGGGAAAAAATTGCGCGCAATACAGTAACATAAGTGATCTCTTTTCCTCTCTTAACTTTAAAACAATCGTAATTAATTTCTGCGCGAAAAGCACTAGAAGAAAATTAAAACTTTCACAATTAGATGGAAAAGAGGGAAAAAAATTAATTCTTTCTCTGTAACAAAATCTAGTAACCAACTTCGCCAACGTCTGCTAAGGGATAGCTCCTGAAATCGTTACTTGAAAAAGATAAGACTCGCCAATAAGGGCCAAAAAGGCAATAATAATGCCAAGACTAACCCCACCCATCTTGAGCGGCAAGAGTAAGCAGCGGGAGGCGGTTCACGTATCAGCGAGCGAGTTGCAGAATTAGGCGGCAACCGAAGCGCACCTTCCATCCACCAATCAGAGACCGGCAACGACTTAAGCGTTTCTGGACAAACATTTCATTATCGGTGCTCAAGGTTTCGTTTCGGGGGATAATTGCGTTAACCGAATAGTTTCCTTGTCCTGCTCTTTAGGAGGGGTGTTTCCCAGATGTCCGTCCACGCGTACTCCCTCCCTCCCCCTTACTATTCGTCGTTCAACGACTGAATCAGTTGTAAAACGTCTTTCGGACCATCGACAGTGACATTCGAAGTACTTCTTTGATTCGGACTCGTTCGACAAAACGGAAATGTGTTAGAGCAGACGAAAGAAAAAGTTGACTATAATTTTTTGAGAGAGGAATTTTGAATATTTATTTCCGTTTTAATGCTTCCGTAAATCGACTTAGAACGGTTTTTAATTGCGTTAAAATATTGAAATGACTGTTCTTTTAACGTTAAAGAAATAAAACTAGAAGTAATTACTTCAAGGATTAAAAAAAGGTGCATTTGTGTTCATACTCGAAACTTGATGTTATTCCAATTGAATGAATGGTGAATCCAAATCTTTCTTAATAGAAGTTCAATTAACCTTAAATGATTTTTTTTTTCAAAAGTAAAAATTATAAAAAAAAAATTGTAACTGAGAATTGGCAATTGGTAGAAATTCATTCCTATACGAAACTATAAATAATAATAAATAAATATTTTTCTTTGAATCGTGAATCGGGCATTTTTTAATAGTGCCAACTAAGATTCTTCTGCTATTTAACAACTCAAATGTTATTGACAAGTTATGGTTTCTGAACAATTTCACTTCACTGCGAAAACATAAAGTACCTAGATTTTCTCCTGAAGCAAGTAAAAATCGGAGAAAACTAAAAATATTCGTATTTAGGTAATGTTGAAACTAATGTTAGAGAGAACATACTTCAATGTTTTTTGTTAGGAGAAACTTGGCTTTTTCTGTAATATCAATTTAAATCTTGAGAGGTTCTACAGGAAAAAAAGCATCCTGGGAAGTTACATCTTTCTGGATTTCTTTCTGATGAGTTTATTTCCCAAAATTCTCAAGTTAAAAAAAATAATACTAAAATAGAAGAAAAGAAGAAGTGATTCCAATCCATACCTTCCAGGACTGAGAGATCTAAAAAAAAATATTTCACATTTTTTTAAAAAAAATAGATTTTTCGAATTTTTGACAAAGTTTGAATTGCAAACGTAATATTCCAAGATTTCAAGTTCCTAAAATCTTCATCGATTTACATACACCAGCTGGAGAAAGGCAGTTTTTTTCAATGGGAATGTCACGAACAATATTGAATACCTTACAAAAACTGGTGAAATATCTTCTGTAAGGTCTGTGAACAGTTTCTGAATGACGTGCAGTTTGTTTTAATGTCTAGAATGGAGGATTCTAGGCCAACACTGGACAGACAGCCAAACAGGTTTTCCCTTTATAGCATAGAGAGACTTTTGAATGTAAACCGCGATGTTGTGCGACGCCCCAGCATCGGAGACATCCAGGACGTCGTGGGACCACGGGGCAAACCCGAGGGCGGTGCCATTGATTTCAGCGTACATGCCAGAGGTAAGGGATCATTGTCATTGAAAGCATGGATCATTGAGTTTCAGAAACAGAATAATTTTTTTCCAAAATAATTTAATTTACATTTCATAGTTTTTTGATGCATCAATTATAAATAAATCGAGTAGTTAATAATTAATGTAATTTTTTTGAGAAATATATTTTATAAAGAAGAAACGAAAGCAATTTTTTTAAAATCTAAAACTTAACAACTAATAGTTAAAACAATATAGATGAGGATAAATAAAATACTCATACAGATAATAAGTTCTATTTATAAATTGAAAAAAAAAAAAAATGTTAAAAAAGTTGCGTTGTTCATGTATATTATAGGACGCATAGCTTTAATTTTAAATCTGTCTGACTTGTAAAAATATAATATAGACTAGTTTTCTAACTTTTTGCAATAAAATTTAGATTAGTTACAAAATGTAGATAAGGATCAAAGATTAGTTTGTGGTTATATGTCTAAAACTATTGTTTATTTCCATTTGCTTATTCTTTACTGTTCCTTTCAGTAGGTATATTATAAAACTTGTCTCTATTGATTAGTGTAATGTTTATATGTTATGTATGTGAAAACAAATCAGAAATTAGATCATTTCAAAACATTATAGAGGATATGATTTTCAATTCTAATAATTTCTAATCTGTTGTGGCAAAATGCGTTTTAACTCCTTAATTTATGTAACAAAACACAAATTAAATAGAAAGGTAATTTCTTTTACTATTGATTCTTAGTAGTATATGTTTGATTTTTAAATTAAAATTTTAGGATGATAAAGATATATTCCGTTATATCATTGAGAATGATATATAATTTTGATTCTTAACTAATGCAAAAGGGTTAATTTCCTTTTGAGAGTACAAGCAAAATATGCGGAGGATCTAAATTAGTAGTTCCTCCCCCTCTATTTTATATAAAAAGACAAGATATGAAAATCTCATATATATATAATAGCAATTAAGTATGAGTACTGTAAGGATTTAAAATTTTGTTTGCATTCAATTTCATTGTAATCTTAGTTTCTCATACTGAAAACAATTTCACACCTAATGTTAAACTCCGAACATGTTCGGAGATTGAAAAATGTTTAATCATCAACACAAGTTCATGTGCTTTTAGCGAATTTATCTATTTGCTGTACAGAATTCTAAAATTCTAGACATACTCTATACAGGTACACACTTTTCTCATTAGCAAGCATCTTTAAAAAATCATCTAGCCCTACGATATAAGGGAATAGAAAGTAAAGCACAATGCGCATAAGAAAAAATAAATAATACCAATAAAAGTGTGTAAAATATTATACTCTCTTCACAATAGAGAAGTCAAAATCAAATATTTTGAAACTGGGCCACTCTTCTGCAAGAAAAAAAAAAAGCTTCATATCTGAGTGCTCTTTTTAGCAATACATGAAGGTTGTCTTAACTTAGTTATCTAACAATAAATATAAAATTAATAATTGTAAATATTATTTTTTACTTTAATTTACACTTGTAAAAGAGAAAAATAAGTTTATGTGCATACCAATTTTACCACCATAACACAGTTATTTTTTAAGTATAATGGAACATCGTTTTTTTTTTTTTTTTTTAAAGTTTTTTTTTTACGTATATTTTTTTTATAAATAAATTTTTTTTTTTTTATTATAAATATAAATACTTTTTTTTTTTTTTTTTTTTACAGATTCTTTTGTACGACTATTATCTTTCGAATTAAATATTAGCTAGTTTAAAACAAAAATGAAGGAGGTGAGGATTCTAAGAGTTACAATTGATTAAAACAATGGTCTTCACACTTTTTCACCTATACCCTGGCCCCATAGTTTAAGTTTCAACACTCTTGATCTTTGCTAAAGTCTAATCATGATCTAAAGTCTCATGAACCTTCAAATCATAGCTTTCAGCACAAAATTTTATTTGTTTGCTTTTTGCAACCTATGATTTATCATTTTTTAAAAACTATTTGTATATTTACTTTCACAAGTAGACACATGTGCTGTTCTCACTTCGAAGAAAACTTCTTTATTGATGTCAATATCTAATTATAAAAGTACTATCTTCAGAACTTATTAAGTATTATGACAAACAATCCTCGAAGTTGAGCTCCATAATAAAAAAAAAGTTAAGTATTAAATACATTTCATCCATTCTCTTGAAACTTATTTGAATTTAAAAGGAGCTAATGTAATACTAATTTCCTATTATGAAGGCGTTATCTACACTATTTTACTCCTCCAATTGCAACGCAGTTATGACTGTCTTCGTTGCTAAAAGACTGGTTAATTCATTCCCATACTCATGAGAGAGTTCGGTTTTCTTTTGTTTTCACAATTACCTCACATTTGTTTTATAAGCAGAAATTCTTTAAGGAAATATTTTATAAAAGTAACAGTAAGTCCTCTTTTCAGAGTTCTCTAAGCTTATCGTTTCAAGTATAGAGTACGCAATTTAAGAATCTGTGGTTTTATAATATCTATAAAAAATAGTTGTATGAGTGTGTGGGGTTATAGAGTTATTACATGCATCTTCTTTTATAACGAAATTTCAATCTATATAATACAAACTATGCAATAAACTTATAATCTGTATAATACACAAGTAAACTCATACATTTCTTTTTTTCCAGTTGTCACGGAAACGAACATAAAAAAAAAATGATTGGCTTAGTATTTTTTTCCCCATTCTTCACAAAAATTTTATTATTTTTTTTTTTTTTAGTTCGGAAAAAGTTATCTGCTTTATTTTTTACTGCATGTATAAAAGTATAGTTATAAGAAATTTGTTTTCGTTAAAGAATGAAAATTGTTCTAGATTCTCGCTGAAAGCTTGAATTCTTAGTCTTTTATTTTTAATTCAAAATCTGCTTAATTTCCTCGTGCCTACGTAGTCATGAAACGAAAGATTCGCTTCTGAAGATATCATGACTGAAGCATAATTGTACCTCTCTTGATTTTTTTGATCGAAGTAATAATAAACTCACATTAAAATTAGTGGAAACATAATAAACTATTGTCATAGTTAAATCTTTCATTTTGCGTAGAGATGGCAATAAGGCTTTAGCTATGTTTTTAACTCCAAGGTCATTTTAAACTTCTTTTTTGTATCATTTTCAAAGAATATGAGGAAATTTTTCTTTTATATTATTTATGCAAGGAGAATGTTGTTGTAGTTTATAAAAATTGTCAAAATCCCTTTCAAGTTTATATATTACTTTTTGAATTTTAGTAAGAAAAAACAAACATATTAGTATTACATTCACAAATAACTATATTAAAACAAATTACATTCATATTTGATTTATATGTTTAATCCTGTATGTGATTTCATATTTAAAACTTTATTCCGAAAAATATAAGATAATTATAAGAATAACTTGAAACTATGGTGCATGAGGTGGTATGTATAATTTCAGTGTAATTGTAAATGTAGCTTTATAACTTTGCTTGCTTTTCATTTCGTTTCATATTAAAGCAATTAGAATGTTCTATACTTTTGACGAATTCCTTTTTTTTACCTGCTATCATCTGTAGTTCCTCCTCATTATATTAGACAAACTAAAAATAAAAAAAATTAAATTGAACTTAAGATAACAAACACATTACAGAAACCTTCTTTTTAAGTTTTTATAACATACTCGAGAAAAAAGGAAAAATAGCATTGTTAACATTGTTTCGCGAACATACTGATAAAAAATATCAACAGAAATACAATATGTTTGTTTTTTCTGCAACGGAAATATAAAAAAAGTTATAAATACTATTACTCAATGAATTGGGGCATTTTAATGAAAATATCAAATATTATATGAAACGAATATGTGATTTTCTCTCGTATATCAAGATATGATTCATATGTTATAATTCACCTTTTTCAGAGCATTTTCACTTGAAATTAGGGAATAGTACAACACCAAAAAGAACTATGTTAACAGAAAAATTAATCAATATTAGTATCATATCCCGAATACATAAAAAAGTAGAGAGATAGTCCCTATACACAAATTACACACACACACACACACACACACACACACACACACACATATATGTATATATATATATATATATATATATATATATAATCCAACATGAATTATGTACCATGCTTTATTTCCAATATTTCCATGCTTAATAGATTAAATGTAAATTTTGGATATTCATATGCAAAACTAATCATATATTATTAGGCATATATTATTTGATTCTTAATTATAAACGGGTATGAGTTACATTAATTTGGGATATTTTTATATATGATAAAAAAGAACCTCTGATTTTAGATTGTGATATTTAAAATTAGCAAAAACGTATCAGAGAAATATACAAATGTTGCTGTTAAAGATTTTTCGAAGGACAATATTTAAAATGATTTCATGCTGAATTGATCTTTTATTCTCTTTGATATTTTTTTTAAAAGTTATTTTTAAATTAAACTTATAACAGTGAAAAAATTATTTCTAAAAATAATTACTTCTCTCAGCCAAGATTATGTTACAAAAGATATAGAATGTACCAATTTAAATTTTTGAAGCATTAATTAACTTCTGATAGGCTCATGATTTCTGATTACAAGTTATTTTAATTGCATCTCAGCCAAAATCACAAAGAAAAAAGTATATTTTTTTTTTTAAAAAAAAAGATGTTGAGTCATTAGAAAGTTTGAAAGAAATGGAAAATGTTTGTGGCAGTTAAATTTAAATTCAAATCGATATTTTGCTACGCATATAATTTATGTAAACGTTCTTAGCATTCATAAAGAAATTGGGTCTATTTGAAGGAAGAAATAATTTCCAAAAATAATGATAAAAGTTAATTTGTGAAAGATCTGATGCAAAAGTAACTAAAAAAGTTCTAATAATTTTTTTTTTTTTTTGAAGTTAGATACATCGATGACATTATGTTTTTATTTGTCAATAAATTTATTTTAATGTGGTTTATATTTTTTAATCATTGAGGTAAAAAATAAAAAGGGACAATAAAGTTATTAAATTAATCAAGAGTTTAAACTCTTTACATTAATTTTTATTTGATAACTTTAAACTTAATTTCTCCATTGCATCTTTGAAATTTATTTGTTAGAAATACTCGCAGAAAAAATGTAAAAAAGTAATAAAAGATATAATGTTTTTTAAAATCCGGTTAAATAAGGTAGATCACGTCTTTTTTCCCCTTATAATTCACAATTTTACAATAAATCTCTTAAAACATTCAGATACTTGCTAATAATCCCTTAATTTGCTTTTTCTTCAGATGCTTCGTCTGGTTGATAACTAGAGAACATACAAAGATATTTTGTATCAACATTTTTAATAAGCAAAAAGGGAAAAAAAGATTAATTGTAAATTTAATATAACTATAAATTACGCGTACATATCAATGAATTGTATGAGCCTGTTATAAGAACAATGTGAACATCAGAAAAATACTATGGCTACAAACGCAAACTATTACTTTATAAAAATATAGAAATATCGCAATGATCTTCAACAATTAAATTTTAAACCCCTTATTTAACAATTTCTAAAAATAGTTATTAGAAGAGCATCATGGTAGACTAACTGAATTGAAGAATAATTATCGAATTTGATAAGATTTACAGTGTATTATGTACAATTCGTAATGCATTATTGCACAATTAATAAACTTATTTAATTACTATAAGCAAAAAGAAACCGTTGATAAAAAATTATAATAGCACCGCATTATATATATATATATATATATATATATATATATATATATATGAATAATTTTTAAAACATATTTTCCATGATAAATAAATAAAATTAAAAATCAATAAAATTCTCATACTTATCCAGAATCGATATCCCACATTGTCATTACATACTTTACTTAAACTTACTCTCTTACTTTTATCTTTAAGCTTTATTTATATTTGGTTGATTTTATGTGTTATAAAATCAATATATAATGGTGTATCACCAATGTTGTACGACGGCTACAAATAATATATATCATGAACGAAGGGTTGTGCATGTAGTCTTAGAAATGTTAAGAATATCGTCTATTATTATTTTTATTTTCGATATTATATTATAAGAAATCTAATATAAGAAGAAATCTATTGTTATGAATTATCATAAGAAATATTTTATAAGAATAAATCAATTATTGTAAGATATCGATTATTATGAATTATTGCAAGAAATCTTCTATGAGAAGAAATCGATTATGTCAGAAAAAGATTAATTATTAAATTATGTAAGATTGATTAATATCAATAATTACCAAATAAGTAAGAAAACAATATGTGATTTACAATGATGGAATGTTAAGAATTAAAGCTCTTGATCACTTTACAGCTTTTGGCTTTCACGTGGCATGTAGAAATTTTGAGACAAAAAAAATTAGTTTAGTTGTAATTTAACATGGTGGGGAAGTTTTAAGATTAAAGAGAAATGACATCTCAAGAAACTGTGGTAAGATTTTAAGCGGTTTATGATCGATTGATTGATTAATGTCGCCCTTCGAAGCAACTCGAGGGCTATCGGCAAAGGATCTCATAACTTTGAGTCTGGCTCAATGGACGAGGACGAAACCTAAGCTGGCATCCCACTCTTTTAAGTTCTACACCATCCGTACGTGAGGGCATTGAGATAAGACAGATTTAACATGAATCGGCCCCGCTACAAGACGAATCTTTAGAGACACCAGGACTCGAACTTACGTCTCGACTGAATCAACAACGACCAAGAGTTACCGAATATAACTTAACAGCGATCGCTAAAGTTGTTTATGAATTAGGATGTGAAAAAAAGTTAGCACTTTAGCTTTGTTGCTCTTAGATTAAATAATTAAAACATTTACTATTATATTAGTAAATTCTCGTGTAAATTTTAGTAATTTTAGTTGATTAAAATATTACATTGCCGCTTAATATATTTATTCCAATACATTTTTTATTTTAATTGTTTTTTTAATTGTATTTCTGAGATAAGATTTTACTGAAAATATCTTACATTAAATGTGTTAATGAAGTGTTATTATTTAGAACATTAATTATTATTTACATAATACAATATAACATAAAAAATGAGCTAATTTGACTTAACGCACTAATAACTACTCTATGTTATTGTTCATATATTTCGTGCTTTGAGCTGAACATAAATAATGAGGACAATACACTTACATTACTTTTTTAACTTCTACATCACATCAAGTGAGAGTTTTTAATCTCAGATGAGCGTAACATGCATTTATGACATTAGTCTAAGTGTGATTTTCTCTTCACCGACCTTGGGAACTTTTTATAGCTTGAATTGTATTAATTTTCAACTCCTTACAAATGAAGTGGAATCTATGTAAATGAGATGAAGATAAGAAGTGTAATTAATTGAATAAAGAATAATGATACATAAGCAAAATAAAATTCAGAGGAATGGGTAGGGGGTGATAGTGAGAAGCTGGTAGATGTTTGTAAGTTAGAAGTTGCAGTGAATAGTTGTAGTTGATAGTTTTTTGATACAATTGGGTAGAAGTAATTTCTGGTTACAATAAAAGGTAATAAGAGTCGAGTCCACTATATTTGAGATGATTCATTTGAAGAGAATGAATTGGTATGCTAGAACTTTATTGTTTAGTTTTAAGCGAAAATTCGGGCACGTTGAAAGTTATTTGAGACAGAGCAACCTTGCACGATCAGTGAATGCACTTAATAAACTGTGTTCATCCTTTTCCTGAAATCCCTTCAATCTTATTGATTATTTAAATAATAAGGGAAAAGCATTGCACAGTTACATCTAACAATCCTCATAAAAGGTCTTTGGTGGAACTCAAACATGAAACCCCGACACGACTAGATTATTGCTGTTCATGAATTTTGTGATCGTGTGTCTTAGTAGGTTATAAAAATAGATTTAAGTTCGGAGACAGAAGTACTTATTGCTATATCGCATTTTTTCAATGCTGTTTTTTTTTAAATTATATAGGAGTATATAGTTTTACTGTACATGCGCTTAACTGAATGTATCCGTGAGGGTGGTAATTGTTCCAAGAAAAAGTAGGTACCCTTTCTTTAACGACAGTAGTATGGGAAGAGGAAAGAGAGCATGGAACACCAACAGTAACAGCAAAATTGAGAAAGCCTTTTGCAGCAAAACTGAGTTGCTGTTATCAAATGTTTCAGTTTTGCTATTATTATCAAATTTGTCCTCCCTTTTTTTGTTAAACCAAAGCTAGAAATTAAAGAATTATCATCGAAATTTTTGTATAAGGAAAAAAAAGCAGCAAACACCATTTTGAACAGTTCAAATGAAAATTTAAATCAATTTTGATGACATCCTATATTCTTCATAATAATGGACATATTTCTTCCTGTACTTCAAAAATAAACGAAACTTGACAGCATTGATTAAGGAATGTTAACTTAAAGATATACGGTTATATTCCATCTGGTACATTTATTACCTTGAATATTAGTATTGCTTGATTGGTTGTTTTGTTAATGCCGCACTAAAAAACAAAGCGAGGCTATTGGCGATACCTCTCAAAATTTTGAGCCGCTATCAAATGATGAGGAAGGCACCTTATCTAGCATCTTAATCTCCAAACTTCCCCACACACCTCGTAAGGGCTTGGAGTCTCGACAGATTTAACGTGCATCAGCCCCACTACATGGGGGATCTCTTCAGTAATAAAGACTCGAAACCACGATGAAAAGAATGCCGGCCAATAGTTCGAGGCCATGATCACTCGGCTATAGCAGTTATCTACGAGGTGAGTTATGAAATTTAAAAGAAAGAGTATTGAGGAATTTATTGTTTATGAACGCGCTGTACTTTGAAGCAACACGAAAGCTATTGGCAGTGGACCTCGCAAATTCGAACCTCAGTCAAGTGACAAGGATGATATCTGATTGATTGATTGGTTATTTACTAATGTCGTATTTAAAAGCAACACGAGGACTATTGGCTAAGGACCACATAATTTCATACAACAGTTAAATAGTGAAAATGACACTTGAAGTAACACCTCACTCTCCTAGAATCCACACCATGCCAAGTGAAGATTTTGAACCCGGACAGATTTTTGTGCTTTATTTCCGCTACGCGATGATTCTTAAATTTATAACAGAAAGAAGGTAGTTTGTAGTCTTTCATTTTGATTTCTAAAATGTTAATTTGTAATGTGGTGGTTTTTTTTCGCATATCCCTGTTTCTATATATTTGTAAAACATTGACGTGTAATTAATATTCTGTAAACTTTAGTCTTAAAAATATTTAATTTTCTACAGCTTTATTTCTTGCTATAGTTATTGAAACAAGATTTTTTTTAAAAAAATTAATATTTGCCACTAACATTATAAGTTTTATGCAGAAAAAACTTTGAAGATTATTATTAGAAAAAGAAAAAAAAAAGATTGTCTTTGATAATCTGCCTCCCGTTATTCCTATAAATGTATTCATTCTATGTATTTTTGGAAAATGTATATAAATTATGTTTTAAATAAGTTTAGACTTATTTTTCAGCATTATTATTCTTCCGTGTTAATATTAAAATAGGGTCGCAATGTTTACTTTATACTTTAAAATAGCCTATATATTACTTCTAGCTCCCATATCAATTTTTTTTCCTTCAATTTTCCGAGAGGACGTACACTGGAAATAATTTCTGAACATTTTTTTTTTTTTTTTGTTTTTATTTGTAGTAAAAGAGTAAATACGTTTTTTAAGAAACCTTTTTTTAAAATAAAGACATAATTACATAAAAAAAAGTTAACTCCCACAGTTAAGCATTTCATTGTACTTATTTGTAAGACTCTTTTCATTTAGCTTTCAATATATAAGTGATTAGTGAGAGAAAAAAAGATACAAAAGATTTAATTTACAAATAAATTCTAGATAAACTCGTTTATTTAATTGCACTCATTTATTTAACTGTAGAATTGTTAATAGAGTTTATTTTTTTTATAAATGAATAATTTACAAATATTTGAAATATAAAGGATGAATAAAAAAAATAGTTTCCTCATTAAAAAAAATATTGAGTATTTTAGAGATATTTCGAATTCTTATCCTTAAAACTTCTGAAGATACTATTATTCCGTTTGCCTCGTTTATTTTATATTTAGTCTTCTTTCTCCTAATGTGTATGGTTAACATTCATACAAATAATTTAGATTGCCTTTGATTAAACATATGTCACTGAAAGGATTATTTAACACATATTAAACGAAGTTCCTTTCAAAAGAGGGCAGAGATTTGAAAAAAGTGTCTTAAAAAAACCCGAAAGGAAATAACTGTAACGATACATTTTAACTTTGACGAATGCATTCATTTCTTTATTCACTCAGCCTCTTTTCCAAAATAACTTACGGAGGGTTTTATTTTGTATTAGATTCAATTCAGACTTAAACGATGGCAGAATGGGTACAGGAAATCCGCTTTTCTCCATTTTCATATAACTGAGACAGTGGTGGTAGGGTTAATCAAAGTATAACGTTTGGAATAGTTTTTAAATTAATCAAGAAAGAAAAAAAAAGAAATCAAGAGATATATTCAGCTGGACAGAAAAACAAATTCTAAAACTTCATTGAACAAGACAAGAATAAATGAGTCTGTATTATGTCTAATTTAAATAATTCTCACTTTTTGAAATTAAAGGCAATGGAAGTTTAATTTTACGATTGAGATATCCACATATTTGTGTATCTTCTTATGCATAGAAAATCACATTTAAAAACAAAAATAATTATGTAATAGCAATTGTAATCAACAGCCGTATTTACATTTGTAAGTCATTTTTTCACTTTTAGGCATGTTTTGTATAAAATATACTTCATTTATGAATTTAAAAATTTGCAGAGTTCTTATAAACGTTACATTCTTTATATTGAACATAATTATAGCCAAAAATTATATTTAGCAAACTTTTTTTTTTTAATTTTGCGATTTCAATTACTTATTATTTTTATTACTATTATTATGTCATACCTAAACTTTGAGAGTTTTTATTGGGAAAAAAAACTGCGGTCACTGAATAAGAAATAACTTAATTTCATAATTCATAAGACATCAGTTCCATGGAGAGAATAGATTTTGAGGAAAGTGCATCAGAATAATAAAAACACCTTTGTAGTAATACACAAATACAAATATTTTTCAGTATGGCTTAAAGCGTGCGCTAGCAATTTTTAAAGTAAATTTTCGAATGTTCTATTTATTAAATTATCACAAATAACACGATTACGGGATCAGCAAAGCAACCTTCTCAGTTATTTTTTAATGCAAATTTATGATCTGTGGAAGACTACAGATAAATACCTCAAATTTATGTCAATTCATTGGTTCTAGTCTTGCTTCCTACAATGACCATAGAGAAGGTTAGATTTCTTTTCATAGAAAAAGAAGTCTTTTAAAGGATATTTTTGTCGGAATGAAACTAAAATCAGGTAGAGAGAAATTCTCTTTATAATTTATGTGGTCAAAATTTTATAAAAAAATTAATGATCTGGTAAATAATTAGTCCACCTTATGGAGACAATATAAGGTAAAAAGTATACAAAATTGGATGTAATTTGATAGAGTGATTTAACTAATCGCCTTTTTATTTTTTGATAAAATACTTATTGTTCAATAAATACTAATATTTTTTATTTGCAAAAATATATTGAATTCAAGTATGATTATATATTAATTTTAAGTATGAGAATATTTGTATAAAAGTATATTATTCTTTTTCTTAATAAAATTATAGTTTTGCATAAATATTAACTGGGTACAAAAGGTAGAGTTTTCGCTACATTATAAGAATGAAATTCCTCGAAATAAAAATTGGAGCTTTCTACATCATTTCTTCCTACCACGCTTTACAAAAAGCTATAAAAATTGTACACTTAAAACGTTAAAAATACTGTTTTTCTAAGATACTTCCTCAGATTTCTGCTCCGGCGAAAATTGTTGACGGGATTTTATGCTACTTATTTTTATTTATTTGAAGTACTTACATTTGCATAATAATAATAATAATAATAATAAAAAAATGAATTATTCAAAAAAAAGCAAGCGTTCTATTATGAATTCTTATTTTGTACTGGAAAGAATTTATTCTATAAAATATTTATAATTAAAAAAAAAATTGAAAACTAGAAATCTTATTTCTTAGAAGTGTGTGTATTGTAATATAAATGTTTTACTGGTGCATTAACACACAAAAACATAAGCTATTAGATCAAACCTAAATTCATTTGTATGTGTTATTACTATTTTTAGAGTCGTGAGAAAAATGGACACATTTTTTGCAAATTCATTGTCACTGATATAAAATACTTCAAACATTTTCATTCAAAGCTGTGTAGTAAAAATTGGTAAAGTTGGTATTTTCTTGTGGTGCAGAATAACAATAATTTAAAATGCAAGTAATGTTATACATTCTCACATTAAACTCTTTAAAGAAATAACGAAAATTCTTTTTTCATTATTTGTTTACTATTGTTTTACATAATATGTGTCGTTATTAAATATTATTCTGGTAAAGTTAGTGTTCAAATAGGAAATAAAATTTTTGATTCTGTATATTTTACACTGGTGGGTAGCATACTTTTCATGAAAAAATGCGTTATTATTTGTAAATAATTCGAATTTCTTTAAATAAATACTGTTTTAATTAAAAAGGGGGGAAATGTGAAAGATTAGGAAAACCTGATTCAATCAACGTGTCCATACATTTTAATATGAAATCATGTTATTTAGGAGTAAAAAAAATATTTAAATATCTTTTACACATTCTTAAGAAATAGTTTAACCATATTTCTAATGTTCGAGGTCGCAATGTGTGTGTGACCTTAAATATTCACATTTTATAAATCTCTAGTGCAAAAGCATCAAACCCCAAAACAGCTTGGAGGCACTAGCTCGGGTAGAGTGTTTTCTACAGTGTATACTGCCTAGTGGTCAAGGTCGTGGACTAGCGGCCGGCGGTTTTCGTTCAGTTGCGGGTTCGATCCTTGGCCGCCAAAGACCCGCCGTGTAGCCGGGGCTGATGCCCGTTAAATCTGTTCGGGGTCCAAAGTCCTCTCGTTGGCGTGGTGTGGATGTTAGGAGAGGGGGTGCCAGCTCAGGTGTCGTCCTCGTCACTTGACCGTGGTTCAAAATTACGAGGTCCGTCGCCAATGGCCCTCGTGTTGCTTCTAGTGCGACGTTAATATAAACTTAACTAAAACTATATGAGTAAGTGAGTGAATGAGGGTTTATGGCACAAGAGCCAAATTTAGCTATGCCACCACCCTCAGGGACTTACTTTCTTTATAGGTACGGGCATCATGATCCCAAGGCCCCTTTTTTCTTTCCTATGGGTTTTACTGAGTTTGGCAAACACAGGTGACGCACTCTAGGGATACACTAGAAATCCTTCTCTAAAATAGAGTAGGAATGTCAACCAACTGGCTTGTCTCTCTTCTTGTTGTCAACCAATTTTTATATTTTATTCCGTATTTTCAAACGTCTAGAAAACAGTTACTTTTGTTTAGTACAGTACGGTATTGCCGCGGAAGCCTAGTGGTCATGGCTTCGGATTCGTGGCCGACGGTTTTTGTTGAGTCACAGGTTCGTGCCTTGATGCCACGAAAGATCCGCCGTGTAGCCGGGGCTAATGCACGTTAAATCGGTAGAGGCCCAAAGTCCTCCTGTTGGAGTGGTGTGAAAGTTAGGGGAAAGTGGTACCAGTTCTGGTATTGTCCTCGTCACTTGACCGTGGTTCGAAATTACGAGGTCCGTCGCCAATAGTCCTCGTGTTACTTCTAGTGCGACGTTAATAAAAACTAAACTAAATTTGGTGCAGCACGGCTAAATAGGGCTATTGCGCAGTTAATTTCCACCATCACTCACTCACGGCTGTGCTGTCCGAATTCACTAAAGGTTGCTCTCCAGAATCATAGTATGTTTAATTGAACAGGATATCGAATACAATGACAAACCTACAGTTATCGAGACCGTAGGCAATAATCTCCTCGGGGCCCCTTAATTGAAATGATCTCCATATAAAATGTCAACACAAATATGTAATTAACATTTACTTAGCTAAACTTAATTAGATAAAATGACTTGGAAAACAAAAAAATCTTGAGACTAAAGACAAAACAACTTATACACGTATCAGACAAACTTATGTTTAAAAGAGTTTTTGAAGCTGTCATTTTTGGTGTTTTAAAAACGTTTTTAATTCACTAAAAGAGCTAAAACTGTATTTTGAGGGCTTTGACATCTGAAAAACTTTTCCTGTAGCTTCATTAAAATTAATGTTTTTAATGACTGCAATTTCAGTGGAAAGGATTGCTAAACCATTAATTCTTACTTTGGCAAATTGCTGATAGAAAAAAATATAACTTTTCATAAACTTCATTTTTGAAAGGCATTTTTTCCCACAAGAAGCAACTGAAACAAACGCTGTCAAAAGAAGTCTTTGGTGTCAAATTTAAGTTAAGGACTGAATCTTGGAAGTCCGTTTCTACAATGAAGTTTAACATAGTACCTATTCAAGTATTGTTCTTATTAGCTGATATCATTTTGAAATTCCGAACTAAAAATAATTGCAGGGCTGCTTAGGTACTGCATAAAGGAATTAATAACCTTATAATGCTGCATTTTTCACTCATATTTTCTTTTCTTTTTTTTTATTAGTACACTGACAACATTTTATAACTCCGAGCCTTGATGCCACTAAGGACCCGCCGTGTAGTCGAGACTGATGCTGGTTTAAATCTGTTGAGGACCATAGTCCTCCCGTTGGCGTGATGTGGAAGTTAGGAGAGGGGGTGCCACCTCAGGTGCTATCCTCGTCAGTTGATCGAAGTTCAAAATTACGAGGTCCGTCACCAATAGCACTCGTGTTGCTTCTAATGCGACGTTAATAAAACCAACCAATTATAAAAGATATTATCTCCGTCTTATTAAAAAATAGAAGCTATAAAGAATTTAAAAATGAAATAGAATACTAAATAACTAGCGTAAATTTTTTATATAGAACAGGAAACAAGTACTTTCTATTTCAAAAACATTTATGTCACTATTGAAAATGTATGATACAAACAAAAAAAAGCGAGAAGAGTTTTCTTGCTATTTTGCTGTCCATTTGTCTTTTATTATTATTCACTTTCTTTTCCCGTTTTCAATAGACATAAAATATCGTTGGAAAAAATGTCCCAAAGTCTCGAAATTACTGCGGAATCTACCATGGATGCAAAAATTGAAAAATATATTTCTCATTTCAAATGGAGAAAATCAGAAAATGCTTATTGTTGAAATTGTCCAAATACCCGGAACAACCCTTCATTGTCTAATTAAACAGTTTAAATGAAATAGAAGAATGGAAAATAGGACTAAAAGTATCCAGCTGAAGAAAACTTTCGAAAGCTGATTAATTACACGAGAAGATAAATAAAAAAAAAAAACATTATCTAGACAATGCTCCTAAACTAGTAAAAAAAACTGAAAATTACATAACTCAAACAATTATTCCAAACACTTTGAAAAGTGCAACTGTGATAGAAACCACATATCTCCAAGAAAAGCAGGCTGTCTAGATTAGAATTTACTAAAGCTCGTGTTAAGGTATATAATTCAGGACGGATATTGTATTTGCAAATGAATCAATCTTTTTGGATACAATAGCAGGGTTTTGATGCAAAGGAAGCAATAAATAGAGTTTTAGGGGGAAAAAAAACATGGTGCCAACAGTAATGAACTAAATAACGGTGGTTGGGGAATGGTGCTATGGGAATGTATTGGAGCTTTGGGGGTCGGAAACTTGGTTGTCATAGATGAAGCAGTTATCTAGTAATCATACATCACTATCCTGCATCAAAATGAAAAAAGAACCAGTTAGTGAATAGAGATAGAACCCGAACCAATAAATAGAGTTCGAGTAAAAAAAAAACATGGTGCCAACAGTAATAAACTAAATAACGGTGGTTGGGGAATGGTGCTATGAAGATGTATTGGAGCTTTGGGGGTCAGAAACTTGGTTGTCATAGATGACGCAGTGATCTAGTAATCATACATCGATATCCTGCGTCAAAGTGAAGAAAGAACCAGTCATACACAAGCATATAAATTTTATCAAGAAACATTCAAATTCAACAAAACATTAAACATTGAATACTCGACTTTGGTCGATGTACAATTGTCCAAAATATCATAAATCTATAGCTCATTCTTCGAATTAAAATCCGATAGAATACTTCTGAATTCATTTGGAAAACAGAAAACGTAAATGTCAATTTTCTTTCAAAATGGAGATGCTGGTAGTGTAAATCTAAGAATGGTAGAAAAAAATCAATCATAATTTCATATTGCAGTAACCATATCGATGTCAAATCTTTTAAAAAGGTGTGATTCTCACCGCAGAGATAAAAAAAAATGACAAAGTATTAGCATTAACATATAATAAAACTAAAAAAAAATAAAGTTATTGGCCGAATACTTTTTCTGTTTTATCATTAGGGAGAGATGTTAATGAAATAATTATTTTTTTTAGCATTGGTAAAAGTTAAGATTAAATGTTGATTTCAGTGTAAAGAAAATATTAGAAGCAAAGTATTAGTAGCTTGAAAAGAATTTATTTTTGTACATTTTATTAAAGATAGAAAAGAAAAAATTAAAAACTACATGCATTTCCAGTACTTATTTTAATTACTGTACAACAGTACGATTTCAATCTGTAATTTTATCCATACCTGGAATACAATATAAAAATAAAAATATATGAATAAGTTATTTTCAAAATTATCTAAATTTTTTTTGAAATAAAATTATAAAAAGGAAATAAAAGAATTAATAAAATAAGCTTTAATTTTTTTTTTTCAAACTAAAGTTACGAAATCCCTTTTCGTGTCCTGATGGAAATTTTTTTTAAGAGATAACTTTTTAAGAGATTTTTTTTAAGGGAAAACTTAGATACCTTTTAAAACGTTAGAAATATAACTTTTTTTCGAGAGAAATGTAGCAGGTCAGAAAATTTTTATTTGAATAAATTACATAACGGAGGACTATCTGCGATTTTCTCTTACTACTTTTGGGGACATTTTATAAATTGAATTGCGTAAATAAAACCTCTTCCCCAATCAAATGAAACATGATCTACTCACATTTGTTGAACTTAATAAAGGAAATAAATAGAATAAAAGAAGCGTATATATAAGCGACGCCAAATTGAATATGAAGAAGGGTGAAAAGTTAGAAGTAGAAAGTTAGAAGATAATGATTAAGACTCCCGTCGAGACATTCTGAAAGTAAAAATCGACGAAAGTTCCCTCTACTGGAAGGGGGCGATACTTAAGTGTAGATCAGTGGTATTCTACCTTTTGCTCTTTGGGGAACCATTTAAGCTTACCGTTTTTTGAAGGAACCCTTAGATCAAATATAGCAAAAAGTAGAATACCAAAACTTAATTCTACTCACATGTACAAAATTATTATTGCATCTTTATTTTACCACAATATAAACATTTCAATAAGATAATGCAGGGAAAGGTAGCTAATGACGGTTTTTTTTTTATTTTCTAAAATATATTCTATAAATAATAAGCAAAAGCAACAACAATTTATAAATTATAACAAATTAATAAAAATAATATTTTATAATGATTTGGTTGGGATTGTCTGTTTTTTTTTATAAAGTATTTTTGCATTTGAAACAATTGTTGAAATCTGCAACCTTATGTTCTCTTCAACGTCCAATCTGTTTCTGTACTTTGTTTTTCTCACAGTATACAAAGAAAAAAGATTTTTCGCATACATACGTTGAAACAATTGGTATTAGATGTCATAACTTTTTTTGGTAATTTCAGGATATTATTTTCTAATGTCAATCCACAAATGCATAATATCAACTTGACTAAATTTTAGTTTCAATTGAGTGTCGGTTGATATATCAATTTGAGATATATCGACTGAGCCAAAGAACTGAGACTAATATGTGACCTAATGTGTCTCGATTAATGTATATGAAACACGTGACTTTCACACAATTTCAGCTTTTATTTTATCTGTAAAATATTTATTTATATTTATTTTTCAAGCAAACTGCCATAAAAAAAATTAAAATTTTACTACAATTTTAACTCTTTGATTAAACAAACAGTGATCACTTGCGGAAACCCTATCAAAGTTCTAGGGAACCCTAGGATTCAGGGGAACCTAGTTTGAATACCTTTGGTGCAGGCGAAGTGCTCATATGATATTGGTAACTAGTACTGAGTAGAAGCAAATAGTTCTCATATAAAAGGCAAATTATATTTTCCTTTTCTTAATTCTTATTATTTTCCTGATTTCAAAGTCGGAACTTCTTTGATGCTTTTAATTTTTTCTTCTTTGTTGTAATTTTTCTCATTTCCTTATATTTATATTTTGAGAGTTACCATGAAGTTTGAAAATGATGTTAAAGGGTAGTACACACTCCCTTCTAGCTAGTAGTTGTAGGTGACGCGTGTAAACTTGCATCCATAGCTGAATGACTGAATAGAAAGAATCTTGTAGAGTAATTGGACGTTGGTATACCCCTCGAATCAACAGTGTTAATTATACACGTTCAGATCGAGCGAGTGGGTAAAAGATTAAATATATAGTTATTTATTCCAAGTTGGATTGCAAGCGCGTTGAGGGTTAATAGACAGAGAGAGAGAAAAAGAGAGGAAGCAAATATTGGACATTCATAATTTGACAAAAATAAAAAGTTAGGGCATAAAATTTGTCTGTTTCGTCAATTGAATATAAATTTCTATTATTTTGACTTTCATACTTTCATTTAGTGAATAATCGATTATATGATGATGACTACTGAAACGAATAACTGGGAAGTGTTATAGTTATATAATCTTAATCAATCTTTTCTAAAAATTAAATTTGGTGTAATTCTGATGTAATCGCATAGGTTACACATGATCCGAAAAATGAATTTTATCTGCATTGGAATCGAAAAGAAACGGAAGATGGGAAGAAAGGACATATAAAAAAAACGCAGTGTAACTATTAAAATTGCGCTTTGAGAAAAATATAATTTAGTTGGAACACATATAACAATCGTGTAAAATAGCGAATTAGATGCATAACTCTTCAAATATGGGTGAATAAGATAATTTTTTTTTTTTTTTTTTTTTTTTTTTGCATCACTATGAATGTTTCCATTTATAACTAATATGTATGATAGTTCTGTCCTGGAATCGAGTGATGCACTATCGAAATACCTTAGCAATCCTTCTTTATTTTAGACTTTTTTTTTATCTAGCCCTTTGTTACTCCCCCCCCCCCATTTCTTCTAACATCTAGATTACAGATGTGAGTGTATCAGTGAAAGTAAAGTTTTACGGCGAAAAATCAAAATTAGTTACGATATGCTAAATAACTCGATCTGTGATTGAAATAAAAGAATAAGGAGAAAAAAAATCATTCCTTGTTGAGAGAGGTCGAAAATAGAGAAAGAACTCAAGGGTATCCCGGGAGCGCATCACCCGTATTTACCAAAGACATTTAACCCCATGGGAAAGAAAAATATCACTGAGGAACATCAGGGTCACGATGCCCGCACTTACCCAAATAAGGTAAGTTACTGAGGGGGTTAGATTACAGATATTTATATTTTTGGGTGCACCATAGCCAGATGTGGCTCTTGAGCCATAAACCTCATTTTTTATTCACTCACTGCTGTTACATTAACTACATTGATAATTTCGACATTTAAATATTTATTTGTTGAATTTTGTTTGTTTTTAAGATGATTAAGTAATCACAACGGCCTTATAAAGTAAAAATTGTATACATAATTGCATCATTATAAAAATCAAGCTATGAAATACAGAGAAATGGTATCCACAACTTCCTTTTTGTTTCAGTCATAGCTTATTAGAGAAAATTGTGGATACTGTTTCTTTGCGTGATATTTATAATCATACAATTCTTTGCCTCGGTCAATTCTATCCCTTCGTTAAGTTGAAGAGAACTTAGTTTTTTGTTCACATATTATAAATTAGAAAACAGTTTTTCAAACTTTCTTAATAGATATCCACATTTTGAGATTGATCTTGGTTTGTTTTTAATCTCTCTATTCTCATGCAAGTGGAGGGTGATTAATCAGAAGCTTATATTTTCAACTTTAATGTGATTTCTCTGTCTATCTATGTACTACACAACACCGACACATACATTATATATATATATATATATATATATATATATATATATATATATATATATATATATATATATATATATATATATATATATATATA
>BMAW01099003.1:2134106-2191186 GCA_019974015.1 Nephila pilipes | reverse complement strand
CTCTAGCTTGCTGGAAGTTATTAAATTAACGTTATAGAAACTTGATGACACAGTGATACACACACAGACAGATACAATTACCATATAAACAGAAACTAACTAAATTAATTAATTCATCCGGTAAAATTAAATGAATGGAATGCATTTTACCCAACCACCCTGGCGACAAGAATTATTAGGATATTTTACAATGGTATACCCTGTTCCTGGTTTACGGACTTAAGTTAAAACCAAAATAAACGAATAATAATAATAAAAAAACCACAAGTTTGAGCAAATTTTTGAAATCGCGCCAAGTGATTGGGCTAAACTGCATTATTAAAAGAAAATATTAATTAAAACTTATCGCAAACGCCCTGGGGCAGCATTGAAGAGTCGAACGATTCTCAAAATTTCAAAGCTCTAGCTTGATGGGAAGTTACAATTAACGATCGAAAATTTATGACACACACACACCAAGTGAAATTCAGAAAAACGTTGTAAAAAACAACCAGTTCATTTCTATCTCTTTATTCAATTCCAAATTGTCCTTTTATTCATTAGATCACGCGCTTATAAAATTTGTTTAATCCGCTTTCCCATAATCGTAAATCTGTTAGAAATAATCCCTCTAGACTTGCAGAGGTCAGGGAATTTCCCTCAGATACCCTTCATCTTGTACCACGTCAGTCTGAAAAAAAACTCCTCGTGACTGAAAAAAAAAAATCTCCAAATATCCCTACCTATAAAATGGACAGCACAGAGGAATTTTAATGCTCTAACACGCATATGCTTCTGCGCAATTCTGCTCGTTGCTTTAAAAAAGGCTGAGTTGGGTCTCCAGCCTTATGGATATTACGTTGCCTATCTCTCAGCTAAGAATAAACAATCATGGAGTTTGACCTTTGCCTCTTATATATATGTGTGTGAGTGTGTGTGTGTGTGTATGTATGTATGTATGTATACTATGTAATAAGAATCACTATTTCTTTTTAATGGAATTTTATCGATGAAAAGAGATTTGAACACCGATAAAACTGGTTCTTGGACTACAAACTACTCATTTCCTTAGATTATGTGTAATTATTTTGTATTTTCAAGTTTTCGGAGGGGTTAGGCAAGTTCCAAAGAGGGGGTAAATTTGAATAACTTGTGAATGATTTAATTAATTTATTTTAAATTTTAATTTTAATTTAAACGAATAATTTAATTAACACGAATTTAAGTAATAACTAAGACCTACAAAGTGAATGAAAGGTTATGATGCGCATAACAAGCCAACAAAATTGTCAGAGGCTTTTGATTTTGACTTTATTAACGTTCAGATGTAGCAACACTGAGGTCACAGCAAACGGATCTTGTCCCAGACGAGAGAATCTGCCTGGCACCTCCAAACTCCAATAACTTCAGCAACTACGGTTTGAGTTCTTCGACAGATTTAATGTGCAGACAGAATAACGTTCCTCGGCTAGTTGATCTAGATGCTAGAATAAATTGGAGAAATGGTGAAAAAATGGCTATCAGAGAAGGGTCGAAAATTGAGGATTACTAGAGGATCCTGGGTATTGTCTCTCATATTTACCAAAGATAATATACCTAATGGGAAATAAAGTTTTACTGGAACTGAGTTCCATGATACTCATTGCCTCCAAGAAAGCTAATTAGGACCTGAGCCACATCTAAAAACAGAAGGAATATCGATCAAATTGCAAGTGCATGAACTGGGATGCAATATCTCAAACGTTGGGTATCTTGATAATGATGTACATCGAAATTCCCCTTAAGGAGAGAAGAAAAAAGCTCACTAAAATTTTTCAAAACTGATTAAAAACTGGTTATTATGAAAGTAATTTGATCAACGAACTAATTAATACGTAAGTGAAATGATTCATTATAGGTCATGTAATGATTAATAGAGCTACGGATCTGCAGGAATAGGAGAATGAGAAAAGAGGAAGGAAAATAGAAAGATCGCTTAAGCCTCCTGTATAATGCAACTGAACGAAGTACAACATGTGTGTGTGTGTGTGTGTGTGGAGACGCGATGGAGCACATGAAAGGAAAGATGCATTTGGTACGCTGATACTATGGTTGAGGAGTATGAAGTCATGAACCTTGAAGTCATTGATCTTGAAGTCTTTTTTTTTCCTTCAAAATTTGTTTTAGATCTCTTAAAATTTAAAGTTGAAGTGTCCGAAAAAACTGATTTTTGTCTTCATTGCGCGTAATTCTTGCGTATATATATCACAAGAGGTCACATTCTTTCTTTGCTTTTGACGATCTATAGACACATAGTTTATTGAAGATCGTCACTTTCATTCATTTATTGTTTTGTTCATTGCAGCATAATATACTTTGCTGCAGAATGTTATTTTAATAAATTTTTGGTTCTTTGTTGTAGAATATAATTTGAATGAATAATTTTTAATAATTGTACCTGGCGAGCATTGAAACTTTTCGTACTGTTAAGCAATATTTTCAGCAAGATGCATCAAATTTTTACAACAGCACAGACACATCTCTGATATATTCAAAACCCTTCTATTCAAAACCTCTTAACTTATTCCTCAAACAGCAACATTAAACACCTTCGAGATATTCTTTTCAATTTTAACACTACATATTTCAGTTTTTCTTCTTTTACAATACCGAGGAAGCCCAATTCAGTACAGTGGATTATACGTCCGCATTCAAACTTCTCTTCTGACCTGGGTTCAATACACTCTCCGCATACATATCTTTTTTCGCAAATTTGAAAATAATTAAAAAAACTTTTTTGTTTAATTTTCTTGTCTTGATATTATACTTTTCATTTTTTTAATATTTTTTAAATGTGTTTTAAATATTTTCTTAATGTTGAAGCTTTTCTTTGGTATAATATTTTAGGCCTGGATAACGATCGATACATCTCAGGATAAACTGTTCTTCACAAGATGTTGAAGACGTATGATTATTGCACCATATGAAAGAACAAATTTTTTTTTTAAGCTGTTAAAATTTATTTGGAGTATATACATTAAATTAACTGGTCGATTTGGGATTTTTAAATTTTTTTTAATATTTCCACCCAGAAATACATCGATATACTATATAAACAAACTATATTCATACAGTATATGGAATGAACATTTGATCCTTTTTTTAAAAAAAAGAGCAAAGAGGAAATATTAACTTAGGAGTTTTAAAGTTCAATAGCATGTTAGCGAGTTATATTTTTTCACTTTCCCCCCACTCTGTTATCGCTAAGATTTCTACTCTGATATGCTTAGTTCTGGTCCTACATAAGACCATAGTCTATATGATTCTGACAATTTATTGTTCTCCTTATATATTTTCGGAAATCAGGTATATAATATAATATATTTAATATAATATAACATATATGTAATGATTAAGGTTAATTTATGATATTTTATCTGAATAATAATTTAAATTCCTGATTTTTCCCATTCACTCACTTAAACGTAAAGCGTCTATTCTTATTTCCTGATACCATTCTTTTTAACTTTAATTTATGCAATCACGTGCACTTAAGTTCTTCAATATCAGCTGTTCACACACTTCGAAGTAGTAGGGATGATCCCTATTAAATTTTCTGTCTGCAGCTAAAGTCTCTAAGAATCCTTACACCTAAACCACATGAACTAAGGAAAACCTCTCTTATATATTATGAAAAACATGGAAAAATTCTTTCTCTTTTCGCTTTGGACGTGCAGGCCGATACTACGCTGGTGATAATCTCAAATTGTAAGCAAAATGGCCTCTCTCTTTCAACGAACATAAATAAAACTGACATTACTCGGGTAATTGGTCTTTGGTCTTTATTAATACAACCATGGAGCTCTAATCTGGATATTTTACTTGGACAGTGTAGTAAACATCATTAGTTATTTGGAATATATATATATATATATATATATATATATATATATATATATATATATTCCTAATAATTAATAATGTTTAGCTTAAATAAAAAGACATTAAATTGAGGTTTAATATTCTTTACGAAAGCTACATTAATATACCTATATATTACGGCATACAATTACCAAAAAACGAAATGAAACCATGATTTATTAGACCGAAGAAATTCAAATCAGTGAATCATCTAGAATATTTACTTCAATTCTCTGGTCTCTTGTAATGCTATAAGGAACTGATAATATTAGAAGATTATTAATATTATTGTCATTAATATTATTAATTCTGAAAATTATTTACAGGAAATATTATTTTCGGACATTTCACGATATTTCAACTCATTATATCCCGCCAGGCTATTAATGCAATAATTTATATTCTTGTGTTCCGTCTTTAATTTATTTCCGTGACAGAAACTTTTAAGCAAAATTCTTATTATACTCCATTTCTGTTCCAGGAGACCCCACAGCCGCTCTTCGTGACACTTTATCAAGGTTGGTCCATCGTCAAGATCGAAATTCCCTATCCGATTTAGGGGTATTGCAAGATGAAAATCCATCTGTTCCTACATCAGTGGACCAGGGTGATCCCCAGACGAGGGGACCCCTCCACTCCCTAGAATCCACAGAGGATGGAGAAGGAACCAATGGGGGTGGTTCTGATAAACCAAGGAAAATACGACGCAGCCGGACCACTTTCACTACATACCAGTTGCACCAGCTGGAGAGAGCTTTTGAAAAGACCCAATATCCAGATGTCTTCACTAGAGAGGAACTTGCTATGAGATTGGACCTCAGCGAAGCCAGGGTGCAGGTGTGTTTTAAAAACTCTTAAATTTAATATGGTTTTGTGTGTGAGAGAATGGTTATACTGTTAAAGTAAATAGTACTATATAACAGAAGGAAGGTCTTATTGCGTCTCGTATGCAAATAAAATATGAGTATGAAACATGATAAACTGAAAGGAAATACATTAGTATTAAGGCCTGGAGTTTTTACAAAACTATCAGCATTTCGTTGCTTATTAATTAATACTGTCATGAAAAACATTTAAATATATTGCACTGATTCCATCAAACAATTCAATGAAAAAAAAAAAAAAAGAAAAAAAATCCTTGAAAAATTTCAGTTTTCTTGTGGATCCTTAAAGAATGTTATCCATTTCCTATATACTGTTATCCGTTACTGTGGATACTTAAAGAATGTTATCTGCAGTTAATTTGGCTGGCGACTTGTTACGACTGTTTGCGCAAGTTCTGTTAAATTTAGATAATTTAAAACTGACCAATGATTATTTTTATTGAATTTTAAGAGTTTAATACAAAAACAATCACAACAATGCGAAAAATACAGAAAGTTGAAATTAGTTTCAATACATACTCTTTGGTTTAAGAATATTTTGGTTCGGAAACTGTATCCAAAACTCAATTGTTGAACCACTGTTTTATCTCGAAGAAAAATTCACATAATAGCGTCCTTTTTGGAGAAGTATAATTTGGAAGAATTTTACATTTTTCATCAATCAACACTCAATAATTTCATATATTCCTTTCTGAATTGTTGTTTCCATAAACAATATAACTGACCTCTCCTGATATAAAGCATTCCTACTCAGAAGTTACGCTATTATTTTAGCTCACAAATATTTGTAACTTCTCAGGATGTGTCGAAACGAACATAATAAGGGATTTTTTTTTACGATTATCATTGATATTTAACATTAGGACTGGGAGAAGTCTCGGTCACGAGCTACGTGTCTGGCAAGTCTACGTGTCTTACAAATTGAATAACAAGGTTGAGCCCTAGTTCTACTCAAGTTTCGTGAGTTGATTGTGTGTGTTGCTACAGGTAGAACAAACTGATGAACTTGTAGAATGGTTTTGGTTTTTTTTGTTTATTTATTAACGTTGTACACACGAGAACTATTAGTGACAGACTTCGTAATTCTGAACCCCGGATGAATGTGAGGATGAACATTGTCACTCTGCTCCCATAGCTTCCCCACCTCACCATTCTTAAAATATAATCCCTACAAATTTGATGTCCATTAACTCCGCTACAGTTCTGGACTGCCTCCACTCCAACATTATTGAGTTCTGATGGCATCATCGCTTTAACTTTCTTTATCGACTTGCACTGTAGTTCATTCATCTTCAATTTCAAGTTGGAAAAAAATAAAAAGTCAAGAGGGACAGATCTGAGGAGTACAGGGGGTAGTAGATAAACAAAACCTGTCTTCTCGTCAAACTTTGCTGCACAAAGACAGACTTGTGAGGTGGCTCGTTGCTGTGCCAGAGGCACCAATTTCCACTGTCCCGCAAATCGGGTCTCATATGTGTTTCAAAAGCCGATTCAAAACATCTTTGTAGAATACCCCAATCACAGTGGAGCTTTGGCAACGAAATTATTTTGTACTAGTTAAACGTTTTATCATTTTGATTCGAATAGGGACGTCCTGATCTCTCACTGCCTTTGGTCGAGACTCTTCCAGCATTAAATCTCAAAACCCCAAACAAATATTCAGGAATGACTTATGGCATCTTCTCTATACACATATTTAATCATTTCGTACTTTACTGTGGAGGAGTTTTCCAGTTTGAAGCAAAATATGATGTTTCGTGCATTGCTCCATTTTTTTTCGATGGCGATGATGGCAACATTCGTTCTTCTCAAAAGAACTGTGACAAGTAGGAACAAGTCAGAAATAAAAGAAACCACTTGATTACCTATATCTTTGGTCTTTGCTACATCACAGCATTTGTTTCATACAACAATAACTTTTTTTTGTTATCGTCTGTAATTTATTGAATGCACTACACATATGTATATTTATATACGCACGCAAAGATAGGGGGGGGGGAGACAAAAAGGAAATATTATTTAAAATCATTCCAAACAAAAAGAAATGGTGAATCCAAATAGGAAAAAAGAAATTCACCAAATCAAAAAGCAATTTTGAGCAGAGGACCGAATACGTAGGGTTAAAATAGTACCAACTCTTTCCTTATGCGACTAGTGCAACAAGCAAAAGGGCTGAAGAATTAAAAACAAATGAATGAAAATTTGTCACTTATAAAAAATGAAAAATTCCAATAAAAGCAATTAATAATAAAATTAATGTAAGCTCATGTAATTACTCATAATAAATTCAAATAAATGAAGATTCGATCAGGAGAGTTGATAAGTAAACAATCTTCACCCAAACGCTGTACTTAAAAGGAAATATTAAATACTCATAAATCAAAAAAGCAAAACGTGTTCACAATCAGAAAATGAAAAGAGATTCAAGGTGTCGGTAATTGAGTGATTATTAATCGGTTGGTTTTATAAAATATTGAAATTTGGCAAAGAATGTGTAAAAAAGTGTGAACTGTGATAAGAATAATTATAATCTTCGGAGCTAAACCACAAAACAATCTGACGTTGTGGACGTAATGCGGATTTGATAATAGATCACAACTCACATACATGGTCAATATATTTATGATGTATATAAGTTTTCAAAAACATTTAGGGAAGAATATTTTGATAATGTTAATATGTAGTGAAACATTTAATACAATATTCCAATAAATAGATATATGTAGAATGTTGTTCCATAAAAGATTTTTAATTATAAGAAATTTAAAATCTCCTCTTTTATCATAAATATTGTTAGTTAATTTACTATCAAAAATCTATAAATCA
The DNA here is from genome assembly GCA_019974015.1 of Nephila pilipes. Taxonomy (NCBI): domain Eukaryota; kingdom Metazoa; phylum Arthropoda; class Arachnida; order Araneae; family Nephilidae; genus Nephila; species Nephila pilipes. Next base: position 2,183,597 of record BMAW01099003.1, on the reverse strand, counting down.
AAATCAAAAAATTCAACTTTGTTAAAATTAAAATAAGTTTTTAATAATTTGAGGCAATCTGGATAGAATGTAATATTTTGTAAAATTTATTAGTTTCACCAAAAATAATTGAATCATTTATATAATTATAAAGAAAGTAAGTTATTGGTAGGATCGCCTTGAGGCAAATCTCAAAATCGCTTATAAATATATTGACTAAAAGCAACGAAATTTTCTTGTAATACAAGTGTAACAAGAATAATGAATCTTTCTTGTTTTCTTGTGTTTCTAAATTAATATTTATGAAATAAAAGCAAACGAGATGTAAACAAATCATTAATAACTATAGAATTAACATGTTCTTCGAAATCAAAAGCATATACTTAGAAAACTTCTTTATTTATCATGATCTTGATAATTTTCTGTTTGTAATTCTTATAGTTAGTTGACGCTTATCAATAACTTACTGAATATATATATATATATATATATGACACATCATGATGATGGTATGAATTATGTTGATATTCTACAAAATAAGGCGGTTATTACAAGTAATTAATATTTGACTTTATTGAAAGATTTTGGGGTATTTTACCATTTATACTTCCAAACCCTGAAGAAATTAAGCGCTCGAGGTTGCGCGGCTCAAGCAGCAAGGGCCAGCAGAGAGAGAGAAAGAGTTAGATAGATAGATAAATAGAGAGAGAGAGAGTTAAATTGAGCTGAACACTTACATACTAGGAAGGAGAAAGGGGTTTTCCAGAAAAAAGGTTGTCCATACAGGAATTAAAAGGGGCTTGTGATAATATTAAAACTCATGCAATTCCAAAGAAGAAATCAGAATATTTAAAAGTGGATGAAAAGATTTGACGTTAAAAATAACTGAATAAAAAGAAAGATTATATATATATATATATATATATATATATATATATATATGTGTGTGTGTGTGTGTGTGTGTGTGTGTGTGTGTGTGTGTAATGTGTTGAAGCATTAAATAAATAAGAGTGCATAAAAACATTTTTATTCTTTTATGCTTTCAACATTGCTTTCCCAACTTGTTTAATCTTTTGATAACATCCATGGCAGAACTAACGCAGGATTTTTCCATATTTGACTTTTTAACAACAAATTCATTAAAAATCGTAATTTAACGTATCAGAAACATCGCAAAGGAGATAAGTAAGAAAAAAAAGTTAAAACATACACTCTCTAATTTAGCACGTCAATTCATTAAGTTATCGCAATAAAATAACGTTGTTTGGATTCCCTCCGCGTTTTCTGACGAAATTACGTTTGAGCCGGAAAACGCAATCCAATTTGAGAAATAATAGCGTTTTCGAGCCATCTTCATCTTCCCTCCTCCCGATCCGTCCCCTCGTCCAATCAGATTCGAGCTTAAGGAGCAGGAAGTGGTAAGGAGGAGGAGAAAAAAAATGGATTTCACGTAAAGGTGTGAATGTTGACAGGGAATTTTCGAGGCTACTCGGAGCGCTGATTGGGATAATGGAGACGACTAATTCGGTTCTTGCTCGTCGCCAAGATTTTCTTTTTTTTCCACCTTCTTCTCTTTCTCAGTTTGTTATTTTGTTTCTTTTGTGACAGAGAGAAGTGAAACAGAGGATAATTTGACTCGTGTTGTAACGAGTTTTAAGCGGAAATGCTAAAAGTATATTAATAGCGTCAATTTGGATTATCTTTCCTTTCTTTTTCTTCTCCCTGTTAATGCGATATATAGCGTTGTAATTGTCAAAAATAAATTTACATATTAATGCTACTCTAGAGAGATGGTTCCCAACCTTTTTAAAATCAGAGAACGCTAAATTCGGACATTTTTTTTGCGTGAAACACAATACAACATAAGCTTTAAAGTAGAAGTGACCAATTATTTTCCAAGTCAAGAGCACACGATGAAGAATCTCCTGGTCACCCATGCTTCATTGTCTTACTTTTAGGAAAGAATAAATGCACATTTTTTTTTAAATAAGCATATTTAATTAAAAACCGGTCAAAAATTCTCTAAAAAATAACTATCAAATTTAATGCAATACTTGATCTCTCTCTTTTTTCAGATTTCAATCATACAAAATTGATCGCAAACACATAATACAACCCAGAGGATATTCGTATAATTCATACTAAGCTTCTCCATAGTCTCTTCATAATTCAATACAGCATTTGAAAAATGAATATAAACAGGTCCGTAAACTTCTTCTGGAACGTCTCCATTCGAGCATAATTTAGTTCGAAAATAGTGACCGTTTTAATCACCTCTATTGAATCATACCACGGCCCCTTAATTTTCAATTTCAACTTGAGAAATAAAAAAATATATACCATGAGGGAGCATATTTTGAGCAGCTAACCCTTCGTCTCCGCACATAGTGCACGACGGGTTTGAAGTAGGTAAGCGCTCGGTCAAAAAAAAAAAAAAAAAAAAACTAATTAGCTCGAACGAGCTTCTAGAACGCGCCTGCACCTACGGACGAAGTGCCTTGGTGCTACGGGTCTTTGGATGTATCCGGAGATCTAGTCTAGCACATCATATGCAAGAACCCCCCTTTCCGAACTTGATACCGGCTGACGGTATCAAGTCCTCCTGTCCTCCTGGTCCAAAACCCCTGGACCAGATCCATGACACTATGTCGCTCTTACCATACCACAAGTATGGTAAATGTCTTTACTCCCTCACTCCACAGTTGCCTCTGAGAAGTACAGTCAATGAGATGAGCAGGAGAAGCAAGACGGGAACAAGGACAACATGAATAAGTCTTTTCTTTGTCGCTGAATTTCAAGCTTTTGATGTGACCACTACGCAGTCCGACCAGTGCTGTCTGTGCGGATCTTGTGCCTTCAGACTGTAAAGACTGACCAGAACGGTTTCCTTCATACCAGTCGAGAGCGGGAGGGACTTTCCAAGTAAAATTTGATTTTTCGCTATGGAAAGAAAATATTTTGAATACGAAGTGTTCGCTTAAGGGGGCAGAAGGAAAAGCATTTTCCTCTTTCGTAAGAAAATCAGCCATCTCATTGCCGAAGACTTCAACATGGGAGAGGATCCATTGAATACAAACTCTGCTATTCTGCGAAAGCTTAACAATTTTGGAAATAATTTCTTGACCAGTTTTTTTTAGAATTTTTGGCCAATTTTTTAAGTATTGGAATGGACTCTTGATGTTCGTCAAAATATAGGTGTTGTTAGGCTTTAGCATAGACACCACTACCTGTCCTACTTGAATCCGATTTACTCCCATCATTATAAAGTATTGAGGCTCGTGAAGGGATGTTGTTGATTACTTCCAGTGACAATTGTCTCATCCTTCCTTGGTGTTGAGTGTGCTTATGTGTAGCATTGAGGCCACTAACAGGTCCACCTTAAGTCCTGTTAGTGGCCTCAAAGTGACAAGTGGGTGTTCCTGGGAGGAGTGTGTGATGTACGTCGGGAGTGTATTCTCCTGATAGAGCCACCCAAAATGTGAAGGCCACTCTATTATTTCCAGCTAATACTAACAGGCCTTATGCCATACGACCTTAGGCCATATGCAAAGTAAGTCTTCTTCCCATATGGTACCTCGTTTGAAATAGAAGCTGTTTTTTATCCGTAGTCACTACCTAACCCGCTTTCTTGCCAAAATATGCCGTACAAGGATGGATTTGGTAGACAGTGCATTGTTAACTATGAAAGAGGCACCAATTTTCACTCTCCCACTAATTGGGTCTCACATTCCGCTTTTGTTTCAAAAGTCGATACAAAACATCTTTGTAGAATGTTCCAATCACAGTGGAACTTAAATGATAAAATTCTGTAGTATGAGTTCAACGTTTTCAGTATTTCACCACGAACATGGAGGAACATCATCATCTTCGATCGAGTCTCTTTCAATTTTAAATCTCGAAAACCACTCAAACACTTGGAAACGACTTACAATATCGTCACTATATACGGATATTTAATCATTTAATTCCTTTCTGAGGCTTATTCTCCCAACTCAAAACAAAATTTGATGTTACTTTGTTGCTCCACTTTCTTACGATGACTAAGACGTTTTATGCAAAAGAACACTGCTGATTCGGAATTAGAAATGAATCCATCCGCTTGATAAGTAGTATAGCTGAAGGTCTGTAATGACCTTTATCTTATGGGAATCATAGAGATAGTAACATTTATACTTTTTTCATGCTAGTGTCCAGGAACTATTTGAATATCCTGCGTTTTTTGAGTAATGTTAAATTCTCTTTCTTCTACTCTTTTAGACTTTCCAGACTCTCGTATTTCCTTGCTTGAATATTAATCAGCGTTGAAAGTCGTGTCTTACAAATATACTACGTAGAAAATAATCATGTGCTTCACGTTAATGTCCTTAGATCCATCAGAAATGCACAAAACATTTCTGCTGGGCACAGGAATGTAAAATTAGACGTGAGATGAAAGGGAAAAAAATGGTTAATTAGAAAGACTGGCGAAAAATTGAGTGGGATCTCTAGAGTAACCAGGAGATGCGTTTCCCGAACTTACCAAAGGCAGAAAACTCCACGGAAAAGAAAAAAAATATCTCTAGATTGACTCGATGTCATAATTCTAGTACTTACATGAAGTGGAAAAGAATCTTGAGGGAATATTAAAATAAGAAGTGGGAAAAAGAATATTATATTGAATGCATCTCCAATATCGATATATGATTAATACATTTTTATAGTAATAAATAAATATTTTTGCATTACTATAGAATTGGTGAAGAACCATCATGTAGTGGGATGATGTACGTTGATTCTAAAGGTGATCCAGGTCTTCATAGTATGGTATTTGGGAGAGGGCTTAGTAGCTTAAGTGTTGTTTCGTGATCTGACTTTGTTTCAGAATTAAGCGGTCGCCTCTAATAGTTCTTGTGTTTCTTTTTAGAACGACCTTAACACACTAGTAATCAAAAAAATTGTGAAATAATCGTAAAAAAATGTTAATAGTTTTTCGAAGCAGCTAGTTGGTTTCCATCTTCACTTTATTTTACAAATATATCTATATAACGCATGCGCGTAGGCAAAGGTCTTCTTTAGGGGGACAATTCGTCTGAGAAGGGATACAAAGTTCTCTTTACCAATGAGGGGGCACATTGGATAATAATAATAAAAAAATTAAGTTCTGTGGTTTTTACCATTAAAAAGTGACTCAGTTCATTATGGAATATGATTTTAAGTCTGTGACGGAATGGCCGCGGTAGCTTAGTGGTCATGGTCGCGGACTCGCAGCTGGAGTTGATTTCGTAGAGAGCGGGTTAGAGTCTTGATACCGCTCAAGAACAGCCATGTCTGATGTATGTTAAGTCAAATTGGGGTCTTAAGCCCTCACAATGGTGTGGTGTGGAAGTTTGAAGAAGGCGATGACAGCTTAGGTAACGTCCTCGTCACCAGACAGAAGCTCAAAATAAGTGGTCCTTCGTTAATAGCCCTCGTGTTGCTGCTTAGTGTAATATTAATAAGCAACTAATCGAGCTGTCCTAGAACAAAATCACATATTCGGGTAGGAAAAAAAGTTCAATGTTAGTACAGGGTGGTTAAAAGGAAACTTACAGAGATCAAAAGCCCATGGCCCCGGTTGATCCGAACAGATCAACCGAACAGAAATTTCACGTACGTATTATGTAAATCATGGGGCCAAATTTAGCAAAAAATAATAATGGTTGGTATTTTTGTCAATAGAGACTTCTACCATCAAGTAAATGACAAGTCAAGAGTGCAAAAGTTTGAAAAAAAAAAACCCATTAATTTTATTTGTTACATTCATGAGTACTCGATGTTGTTGCATTGTGGGTGAATAAGATATTGAAAACATACGATCGCGTCATCACTGGTCGCAACCAGGATTTCTAATGGAATGAGTGAAATATGGTGGAAGATGCTGTCTTTCAGCTCCATTTTATTGTTTACTTGTCCTTGATATATGTTACATTTGAGGAAACCCCACAGTCAGAACTCACAAGAATTTAGATCCGATCATCTGGGTGTCCAGGTATTCTTTCTAGGTTGTCCTGTACTATGAAAGGTATCGAAATGATAATTTTCATCAGGGAAACTCGCTTGAATTACTGTTTTTTAAAGAGTAATTTCCCCATTTTGCATTAACACAGTGGTGTCCAAGCAGCCATGTTATCTAAACGTCGCAACAGCCTGTTCTCCCAGACGTTTGCTGTAATGGTCATTTGTGGATGTGCATCAAACAAAACTATTCGGTGTGATATTTTCAGAATGAAACTTGCCATGAATACACACCGTATCGTTACATAAGAGGAATCTAACGGTTGTTGTTGCACAGAGGAAATTTCAAATATGTGTTATATAGACCAGGAGTTCGAGGTTTACCCAGAAAAATATTAAAACTTATTGGATTAGTGCGATGATTCTGTGTATTCACCGAAATGTCTAAAAGAAAATGAGCCTCTTATGTACTTAAGATATGCAATAGCATTGCTATTCCATTAGTATTTTTGCCAGGAAACTGAAAGCCATATCAGGATGTGTAAAATGATCAATCGTTTTCAATGGTTGCATGATATGCAACTTATTACTTAGGCACTTTCTACTGGTAACTATTAATTTTATAACAAATTACTGTTCTCGCTTATTTGTATTTGAGTTTGTTATACTATAACCTCAATCGGCAAAAACTCCAACTGTTAACATTTTTATGCGCACACCTCCACCCCAAGATCTGCATAACACATATTTGAAGTTTCATTCGAATTCGTGCAGTATAATCGAACATACGAGCTTCTGAATACTGTAAATACCCTGTTTAAGTTTATGTTATTATTACACGCATATTCATTTATTATATTAAGTTGTTACATTTTTGACATATTTTATAAATACACCATTTATTGTTAATTTTAAAATTAAATATAAGTTTAATAGCCCACTGTAGAAGTTAAAGTACGGAATATATTTCATAAAGAAAAAAAACCGTATTAATTCAAGGAAAATCAACTATTATAATAAAATATGCTGTTCAATGTAGGACAGTAAAGTGAAAATGCAATAACGTCTAACCTGAGTAATACGAACCTAAAGGGACGAGAAATGAAATTCGAATTATCTAAAAATTCAAATTATATACATAGAGAAAAATGTAAACCTTTCTTTTTCATTTATAAAATGTTTTGTATGAAATACATTATTGACTTATAACGCAAAGCATATTTACGGCATTAAGAGCTTATTCAGGTCCAAGTTAACAATTTTTAAACGTTAAATTAACATAGAATGCAACAAGGAAAAATAATAATAATAAAAAAAAAAAAAAAAAAAATAGAAGAGCATTAAATTTTATGAGTCATAAAAAGGCAAACGAAGAGTACTGATAATAAAAATAAAGTGAGTAATTTAGCAATTAATAATTAGTCTGCTATCTTTTGGGTTTTATCACCATCTAAAATTTTCAAAGCATAAATGCCTTCCTCTTTTCTTTTTTTTTTTTTGCAAATTCGGGCAAAAGTTTTTGCTATTTTTCTACGGTAATTTTTTTCAATTTTTTTTTTAATTCTAAATGGTTCTTTGCATTTTATATCAAAATATATCCATAAATGTTCAATGAGATTAAGGTCTATGGACTCTGGAGGATAGTCCAAATTTTTATGTTGCATTCGGCTCTGTTTTCTTGCCTGGAGACTTCATTCCATGTATGCGTGCAAAGTAGTATAGAGTACATACGTATATTTTTGTTTCAGTTTGTGTAGGGAATGGGGAACAATGCAGCACTTTTTTTTTTTTAACTATAAATAGCTTCTTGTGTTGTATGTGTATTTTATGTACTGTGATGTGTCATTTTAACATTAAAAAAAGTTGATAGGCTATTCGCTTGTAGAGCAAAACTTTAGAAACCGACATTGTTTACCGACCGTCAGTTTTCTTTTGAAATAACTTTCGTATAAATTAAGTTTTTTGGTTTCACCTTATAGATTCCAGATATAGTAAGAATTCCTTCACAATTTTTCAATTCGTGGCCGGTTGTTTTCGTTCAGTCGCGGGTTCAATCCTTGGCTGCTAAAGACCTCCGTGTAGTCTGGGCTGATGCACGTTAAATCTGTCGGGGCCCAAAGTCTTCCCATGGCGTGGTGTGGAATTTAAGAGAGAGGGTGCCAGCTCAGGTGTCGTCCTCGACACTTGACCGTGGTTCAAAATTACGAGGTCCGTCACCAATAGCCTTCGTGTTGCTTCTAGTGCGACGTTATTAAAGAAAACCCTAAAAACTAAAACTAAACACAATTTTTAATATGTATAATATGTATTTGGTATTATTATTATGTTAGAAATCTTACTTCTTGGCAATTTCTGTATCTCATTTTTTCAAAATAGTTAGATAGCCAATTTTGTTCATTGTAGATTTGTTAAATACTAATTATCTGACCCTTATTGCCGTCATTCACCCCTAGATCATATAAGAAACGTCTCTATGTTTAATTGTTTTAACAGCATACTTACCGCTTAATTCTCTATTTTTCTCGATCTCCAAATTTTCGACTTCTTTTTTTGTGAAAAATTACAATTTTTTTTGGATCACCAATTAAAATATTCTATGTAACCAATATTCATTTAATAATTATATTTACATTCCTCTTATTATCATGTCTTACTATCTAACTCATATTCATTTAATGTTTTTTCTTATTGTACTTGTGCCTACTGTCATTTCAGTTTTCAAGATGTTTTGACATTCTATCCTTCTAAAAAGACCTTAAGTCCCTTAGCTGTTACAGCTGGATTAAATTTGCCCTTTCGTACTACATTTTTTAATCTACATCAGTAAATCATCTAGGTCTTCTTATGTGTGTGTTCTCTTAAAATTCCTTAACCTGTTATTACTTGGTGTACTTATCAATTATTTTCTTGATCGTACAATGGTTTATTTGAACAATTCCTCCTATTTCATGATACGATTTTCCATCTTCCTTCAAATTTATTTTTATTATTTTATTTTGTTTCAAGTGATGATTGTTTTCTCATGTCAAATGCCCTCACATTTTTTCAGGAAATTCCTGATTTTTCATCAGATAACACATGGACAGAAAAAAAAAATCTACATTAAGAATTCACTAAATGTAAGAATCTGTAAGTAAAAAGTATTCTGCAAAAATGAAGTCTGAGGAACAGACTTGTAAGAATTAACGTTTTTTGAGGTATAAAACAAGAAGGATTTTCTTATTAAATAAATTATTTTTTTTGTAATTACAATTCGTTTAATATTTACAAGGAGTTGAACTTGATATTAATAATTAATAAATCATTTAATATTAATTAATGTTACATGTTAATTATTAATTTTTCAGAAAATAAATTTTTCCGCATACGGAAACTGTTTTTTATAGTGATTACTTTACTTTTGATTCCCCTGTATGTTTTCCTAAAGAGAAGAGATAAAATCCAAAATAAAAAAAATTCAAATGCAAGCTTTATTTTACAAAATCCATTTATATTACAATATATATATATACATATACTCTATAACAAAAAAAGGACGTACCAAGAAGGAATTACCCGATTGCAATGAAATTTCGTATGCAAAGACATTTGGATCGAACATGCAAATCATTAAAATTTAGTGTCCAATGGAATGAATAGCGGGAGCTACAGCGCATTGGAACTGCGCACTCAGCAGGTGTATATAAGAAGCGATTCTCAAACTGATGGTCAAATTTTCTGTATCATTGTAATTTAGGATTCCATTCAACGACTGAAAAATGCTCCACGGAAGGATTCGAACTCATTACGTGCAACTGTCAGAGTTTGAAAAAGGTCGTATCATTAAATTGAAAGAGGCACGTTGGGCAAATCGAAAAATCGCACGTCATATGGGTCGAAGCGATGCAGCGATTTGAAGATGCTGGCAAGAATGGGTGGCCAATGGCAGATTTCAGTGTCAAGATGGTAGTGGTTAACCTATAGCCACTGCAGATCGGGAAAACAGAGTGAATGTTAGATTAGTTGTCCCGGTACCTGATTCATCATTATTAACCATCAGACGTGCGACCAGCTCACGAGTGTCCACCATGACCCTTCACAGACGGCTATTAGAGCAAAATCTACGCTCGTACCGACCTCTACGCCCCCTATCACTCACGCCTGCACACTATTCAGCCAGATTACAGTGGGGCTTAACTCGATCAAGTTGGAATGATGCTGACTGGGGACGTATAGTGTTTAACGATAAATCTCACTTCCAACTGTGTCCTGACGATCATTGAAGAAGTGTCTGGAGATGCCCATGGCAGCGTGTCGATCCTACTTTCACTATTGCACACCTTCAACCAGGAGTTAGGGTCTGGGCTGCCATTTCCCTTGATAGCCAGACCTTTTTAATCGTCATTAGAGACACACTTACAGCACAGCGGGATGTCAACGACATTCTGAGACCTGTTTTTCTACCATTCCTTTTGCAGTACCATGGCCTTTTTTCCCCAGCAAGATAATGCCAGAGCACATACGGCACGTGTTGCTATGAATTGTCATAGAGCTTGTCAAACACTTCCTTGGCCAGCCAGATCTCTCTCCAATCGAGTATGTCTGGGATATGATGGGAAGGCGACCGCACTTACCAGGGAATGTTGATGACCTAGCCTGACAATTGGAGCAAATTTGGCATGAAATACCATAGGAGAGTATCAGGGAGCTTGAATCTACGCTAGAGGTGGGTCAACACCTTATTGAGCTCGTTACTTTATAACTGTATAACTCTGAAAGAAATCGTTCAATTTTTCTGAAATTTTAATCATTTTCTATCCAGTACATAGTTTTTCTATCTGCCAATTTTTGTTTCCATCCAATAAGACCTTCTTGGTGCGTACTTTTTTTTATTATAAAGACCAAAAAATTGTGTATATATATATATATATTTATGTATTTATATATATATATAAAAATGTCAGCAAATTTTTATTTGAAATTTATAATTAAATATTGTACTGTCATCCCAAAACAGAATTTGTGTTCTTATCGTAAAGTGGGAGAAAAACTGATGAAATAATTTGAGCCCAATTGATACACAGAGAAAGATGATGAGAATATTAGAAAAAAAAAAAGAATTAACCAACTTTCCAATACAGAGATAGGTATAAACATTCACCGTCGCATTTCCCGCTTTTCAAACAAATAAATACCTATTACACGGAAAAATCTCAACATAGCAGAGAAATAAAACGGAAGGTTCCATTTTTTAAATCCATTTCTCAGTGTTGCAGTTCCACTTGAAAACGTCTTTTCACCGGTAGAGAAATTTAAATCGGGAAAAAACGAACAAGTATCTTGAAATAATAATTCGCATCGACCGTTTCGGGACTCCTGCGATGGTTTCATCTCCCGCAGTTGGTATCTTGAAAAAGCCCATAATCACTTCCACTAATGGGCACATTTTCCACTCGTGGGAGAGAAATGCAGCGCAATTTCCCGGTCAATAATTTGTCCACTCCAGGACAATGGAAGGTGATTAAATTCGAAAGGGGGGAGGACCACTGAAATGGGGGGTTGGGCAGAAACGAGGGAAGTGCATCCACTTTCGGCCCGCTTTCCGGCTTCTGAATCAAACGTAATTGACGACAATTAGTTGATTTGATGAAGTGAAACGGTCGAAATTGCTTCCGAGGTGCACGAGTATATGAAAAATCTCGTCGGTTGGATTTGAATGAGGCTGTGATTGCGGGGGAATCGTTTTGAGGCTTTTTGTTGAGTTGTTCGAGCCCCTGGTAAAGCAAATATTCAAAGCCTCATTCATGCTTTAATGTCCCTACGCAAATGGGCGCATTTGTTCTTGTTGCGTTACTTTAATGGATCTAGCTGAATAATCTTTTTTTTTTAATTCATCATTCAATTTGTAACTTAATTCAAACTATTCACACTTTGTTCTTTATTTCCGACACAGAAATTTAAAGCGATTGAATTTTTATTTTTAATTTTTTTTTCTAATTTATTTACTTATTTAAGTTGCTAGCTCCTGAAAAAAAGAATTGCAAATTAAATGTTGGAGGAGGTAAGAGAAGACTTTATTTCGTTTTTCTCCCAAGAATCTTTATCCATGCGTTATCGACATTTAAAGATTTATTTTTATACGTTTGGTGATTATATTTAAGTGACTGAAGAATCGTTTATAAATCTTATTTAGAGGGGCTTTTGTATATAGAATAATATACAGTAAAAGCCATTTAACATGAAAAAACGTATGGAAAATCGATTAATAGGAAATAATACCGCTGATTGTACTACTTTCACTATACGGACCCTGCATTTTTTGGCTTACTTTTTTCGTTAGACGGATCAATATAAATAATGGTTGTTTCTATTTCTAAGTCAAATCTTGAATAGGTAGAGGTGCTGCCATTGTATATATCAAAACATTTCAATCTAATGGTCCGTTAACTTTTGAATGTTTCATCTTTTTTTCATTAAACATGTATAATTGTTTCAAGAGAAAAAGATATATTTAATATGATGTTTTTTTATTGAAATTTGTTCAAGTTTTTTTTATTTTTTAGATTAGATGTTTAATTTTTTATAATACTGATTTTGTCTCCTTTAAAAAGTATCAACACTTTATCTATGATTACGTGTCGTAAGTAAATATTTTGTATTACATTATGTTCAAGATTGCTTAATTTTATGATTATACATTTTTAGTTAAATTAATAATACTCTTTATAGTTAAGGTTTTTGATTGGTGTGATACAATATTTTAGATGATTAGTTAAGCGTAAGTTGGTATTTTGCAGTGAAATTGAAGATGATTATTATGCTTACCTTCTTTTTTTTCTGAGGTTGAATTTCTGAATTTGCTGATTTTTGGTTTGTTACCATCATTTTTATAATGTAATTCCCTGGAGTGTGAGGGTTTGATCAATAATTACAGGAATAAACGTACATTATTCCATACTAAAGTGGGGAATAGTATTAATTACATCCTTTCCATTTTTCTAAATTTTGCTTTGGTTTATTTTAAATTGTTTTGTTCCTTAATAGTTGTTTTGTCGAGAAGTTACACCCGATATGGTTATTGCCATTTGTATTACAGAAATAAATGAAATAGACCACATAAATATAAATACCTTTTTCAACAACTTACTTTTTTGAAAAAAGAGTAATACAGCATATATAATATTTTACTTAAAGAAGTTTAAGTAAAGGCCAATTAACAAATTTGACTTAAACTTCAAATAAAATAATATGAGAAAATTAATTTTTTTTGTTTGATATAACTTGGTTTATATACAGAGTTAATGAATGTTTAAAATTTAATTAGAGACAATCACATTTTATGAATTTCTACTTAATGCATCAAAATTTCAGATTTCACAGTTTTCTTTAAATTAAAATTGTCATATTGTTCTCACTTTTCTCATTTTCAAATAAATACCTATCAGTATCATAACACACCTCGTATGATTTACTAGAATATAGTTAATGTAGCTCTATTTCTCATTCTGACACTTTGAATTGAAATGTAGCATTATTTTTGACAATATGACAAAAAACTTGTTCCAATAATTCTTGTTTATAGTTACCTGTTTCAGATATTTTACACTTGACGGGAAGATTACACTTTCTTAAGACTTGAAGATGTCTTTATAATAAGCTTTTATTAAGAGGCATATTTATAAGAGTAGAATCATTGCTAGATGTGTTGATAGACATATTGACAAAAAAAATTCTCCAATGCTTTCCTCTGTCATTGTAGAACAGGACCTTTGCTGAGAGGTGCACTAAACCTCAAAGCATTAGAAAATTTATTTTCTAGATTAAGGTGCGCCATATTGTAAAACCTAAAATAGAAGAGCAGCTACAATTACAAAGGATATATATATAGAAAATCTAAATTACTTTTTTAAAATTGTTTCTTAATTGAAAAATTATACTTATTTTTGGAGATTTGCAAGAAATAAACTGGCTTTAATAGTATTTCTTTGTGTCTAATTGAGAGTTAATATTTTATATAAGTTTAGTTTAATTTTTATGAAATAGATTTTTTGATGACAATATGGTATTATTTGATTAAGGCTGTTGGCTTATCACATGTTTAGAAAAACATAACTGTAAGTTCATGCAATATTAATATATATATATATATATATATACAGTCACACACACGTACAACACATATGTAAAAACAAACAGATCATCTCTCTTTCTCACTTTTAGTGCATTCTGTGCATTCAATCAAATTCTTTTATTTGGATGAGATGGTTTATTTTGAAGAAAAAAAAGGCATATCAAGGCTTGTTTATACCTGTTTCAGATGTTTTACACTTGACGGGAAGCTGTGTTTGATTTAAGAATGTTAAAGCAGCATATTTTACACAGCGAGCACTTAAAGATAATATTAGAAAAGGAAAAGGAAAAGACGCCGAACAAAAGCCAATTTCGGCTTTTATACCCGAAAAAAACAGGGTGTTCCCGAAAATTTGTCAACGCATCAATCAAAAGGAGATGGGAATCCTAGCATTACAAATGCGATTGTGCAAAATGAAGGTTTTATTGTTAGAGTGAAAGTTGTAGATTTAACGCGTTTGTGAAAGTTGGTTGGAAGGATTTAGCCGGGTGTTAACAAGAGGAGGTATGTCCAAAAAGAGAATGAAAGTTATAAGTGGTGATAGCTGGGCTTCAACACACTGTTCAACAGAATTATGTTTTTAATGCTTTACTTTTACTTGCATTAATACTCATTCTCTCTGATGAGGGCTTTACTATACTTCCTGATTGAGATTCAGCGGGGGAATTTTCGAATTATAACTCAGAGAATAGTTGGATTTTTGTTGCTATACATGGCTTCTCATATAAGTTTTGTAAACTGTTTTAATCTGGTTGGTTTATTTTTTGTAAATTGATTCTTTTCTATTTTCGTATTCTGTATGAAAATAGGATGTCTCTTTATCTATAATTATATTTAATTTGAATTCTTCCTTTACGATTTGTTCTATTTGCATCTTATTATTATTATTTTTTGCTTATAACATTTTTCTGTTGGGATTCTTGGGTACCTGTAAAGCCTTGCTTAACCAGCTAATCTGCTAAAAGTCATTCAGAATACATAAATGTTGTATTTCATAATCTTTATGGTCTTTCTTTTCATGGCTCTTTTTGTTTTTCATGCCTTGATATATTCTTATTCACAATTTTTACTTTATCGTCGTGCCATTTTTTAGAAGTTTAGTATTTTTTGGGTATATATATTTGTGTGTATAATCTCGTGTATTTTATTTTGTAATTTTTTTTTTCTTTTCCGTTTGTTCTAGATTTTAAGCAACTAAAAAAATTATTTTCTTATAATTCCTACATCTAAAAGATAAAAAGCAATTTTTTTTTTTTTGTAATTTTGAAAAAATGTTTTTCTCGGGTTTTAGTTCTTGCTTCTTTATTAATTTTAGTTAATTATTTAGTTATAATTTATACTGCACAACTACCATTTTCATTATATGTATGTTTATATATATATATTCAGATAGAGAGAAAGGGAGAGACTTTCATAGAGTGTGTGTGTATGAATGTGCCTACGAAAAGAAATTTTAGCAGGGAATTAAATAAATAAAACTTGACGACATCGAATACATTGGCGAATATCTTTTTTCACATATATCGTTTAACACGAAAAAATTTTCGGTCCCCCAAATTTCGTGTTAAACATTTTTCACCATACGGGCATAATGCATAAGATTTAATAACATAATATATAGCTCTTTTTGGAAATTATTGCTTTAAATTGGTACTTCATTTGGGACTTTTAATTTATGAAAATTATTACTATATTAATAAATTATTTAATATTTTCAAGGCAATAAATTCAAATTACTCAAATTGCGGTATAAAATGGCATATAAAATGTATTTTATAAATTTAAATTCTAAGTGAGTTTTCATTTAAAAACTATATTTAAAAAATCATCGTTGATTGCAATGAAATATGACTAATCAAATTTCACTTAAGAAGTATATCACTTTGAAAACTCACCAGTTTAATGTGAAGAAGAAAAAAAAAACGATTGAAAAACAAGTACTTTGAATAATTAATGATATTTTTTAGACTGTTGTCTTGAAATGTTCAGAAAATGTATCACAAAAACTTGTGGGAGAAAAAGTTGTATCGAAATAAGAAAAAAAAAAAAAAAAAAAATTTCCCTCACTCCGATACAACTTTTCCGAGAGCGAAAAAAAAATCAATTTACTTCTATGAGACCCACGAATTTCGAATGAAGTCATTATTGATATTTACTTAATGGCTAACTGTAATTTATTCATCTGAGAAACTTGTGAGAGAAAAAGAAGTAAAGAAATATAAAAAAGAAAGAAAAAAAAGAAATTTTTTACAAACCAGTTTTTTGTGGAAAAAAAACAATCAGTTTAGTTTTAAATGAGATCAGAAGATTTTGAATAAAGTTGTTATTATTCTAAGAATAATAATTTGTTTTGAGACGATACCTGGAAAAGCAAAAGCCCAAAAAGAGGATATTTTGATATATCGTCTAATCGTATTAATTTTATTAAAGTTTCGAAATTGTTTCTTTATTGTGTGTGGAATAAATTAATCATTAGTTTTTTATGTATTTTAATTTGATTTATTTATCAAACTTTGGAAAATTAAAAAAAAAAATTCCTTTTCTTTTTTTTTCTTTTCTTCCTATATACTATGTTGAATTATGTGTAATTATTCTTCATGAAAATATGGTTATTTTTAAATGTGAGGAAGAAAGACCAATTTTTGTAGAAGCCAATAGAAATTTTATTCCTCATTACAGGAGCACATTTATTATATGTTGTGCGTTAATTATAAAGTTAATAGCTTTGTTAATTAATAATTTAGAAACACCGAATTTGTATTATACTATCGAGTATAGAAATTTTCACGAGAAAGTTGTATTTTGTCTTAATATATTATACATGAAGTCAATATGAGTATAAAAGAATGCACAAGCTTAGGAATATCCTAACTTTATTTATTTTAGTAAATATTATTATTTGAAAGCACTGAGATTGTCTTAAATCAAATAAATTTCATTTTTTGGGGCGAAATATTTGGAAACCTGTCTACTTGATAACGTACTTAGATAAGAAGAAAGTCAATTTTGAGTCAATTTTTGACTTAGTGGTCATGGTTGCGAACTTACCGCTAGCATAGTTTCCTCGAGTCATGGGTTCGAATCCTAAGGACGTCTAATGGCGATGGACCTCGTAATTTAGAACCTTGGTCAAGTGACGAGGACGACACCTAAGCTGGCCTCTCCGTCCCTCTCCTAACTTAGAGACCACGTTTTCGGGAGGACTTTGGGCCTTGACAGATACAATGTGCATCAACCCCTGCTCCATGGCTGGTCTTTAGTGACATCAAAGCTCGAACCCATGACTCAACGAAAATCACCGGCTAGAGTTCCTTTTAAGTTTGACGTTAATAAACAATCAATTAGGAACCACTCTTGCCACCGCTTTTAGAATCTATTAGTCCACTTCATAGACTCCTCTCTTCGCAGCACTTCTTTAAAAAGCAGGACAATTGTAAAATGGACATAAAAGCGTCGCCTACTGTTTCCCTCCTTTATAATCCCAGCTTCTGTTTTCATATCTATATGATGGATTCGGACAGAAATGACGTTTTTTCATCCCAGCAGTTATACGAAAAAGAATCAGTAAAAGTGACGCATTCCATAAAAAGGAAATTATTTTTATTTGAGGGTAAAGCCAAAATAATAACGATATGCTATTCGCGATCTTCAATAATTCCCTTGGGGACTCTATAATTCCATTTTATCAAAAATAAAACCTGGACAAAATCAAATGAAACGTGAGTATGCAAAGTGGTTTGAAAAAGTAGAATAAAAATGATTGGATTTATATATGTTGCTGAAATTAGTAGAAAGAGTAGCAAGAGTGAGATGGAATTGATGTGTGCGTGGAATATATTTATGCATGTGTGAAACATAATTTGATGATACAATATTATAGATCAGATTTTGCTTAGTTGAAGTTGAAGATATTTTGGATTAATACTTCGCGTCTGGTACTCGAATATCCGGGTAAGATTGGTATTTCTCGTTTTAGTAAACTTGTTGTTCAGCGCATGGATAGACCATGAATTAGTAGAGAAAACTTTCCTTAATTAGTATAAATAAGCTATTTATTCTGTTTCAAAAACAGAAAAAGAACTATAATGAACAATAAGTAGAAAAGAATCACTCGTATAATGTTACAGGAAAAAAAAAAAAAAAACTGGCACACTAAATACGAGAAATGTTTTATTAACACTGTCTGACAAGATGACAGAGTAAAGTTATTTTTCCTGCTCAATAGAAAGAAAATTTATAGCCATTAACACCATATACATTCAAAAGTTGAAATTAAAAAAAATATACAAAATAATTGAACTTAAAACTAAAAAACAATTCAATATTTTAAGAAATATTTTAAAAATTATTAGTATAAATAATTTATTCTGTGTTCTAATTCCTATAATTTAAATTATTTTTTTTAAATTGTACGAAAATTAGTTCGCAGAATAAATTTTATGAAAAGTTTAATAAATTATTTGAATAACAAATGAATCTGTAACTAATCTTTAATTACGTAGGATCTAATTATGCAAAATGTTTAAAAAAATGAAATCTAATTTTTCTCCTATAAAAAGTTACCTTATTCACTAAAAATTATAATTTTATCCCTTTAATTATAAATATAACAATAAGTTTTATAATATAATATTTAATTTAATATTTAATTACACTGCAAGAGATATTTAACCATATACCTAATATTTTGGATTAAAAATATATTAGCAGCAATATTTGCAGTAGTAAAAAAAAAAAAAAAAAAAGACATAAAAACAACCTAACAATCTACCAATTTCAACCCACATCCTATCACCTGATTGAGTCGAAATTTTTTGTATACACCAATAACTCCAAAGTCAAAGCATTACTGTGGTATGTTCAAGCAGTGACGGACTTGGAAGGGGGAGGGAGGTTCTGGAGACCTAAGCCTTGTACTTGTCCTAGAATTTTAACTCATTTCTTATCATCCGATCGACTTTTGATTTTGCATACACGTGTAACTCCTATGTCAATGTATTATTATGGTAAATTCAAGAAATGACTTAGGGGAGGCCTGGGCCTTACCCTTAACAACAATTGAGTTGAAATTTTGTGCACACGAATAGTTCCTGTAATTGCTCTTCAGCCGGACTAAATAGAAACGAATAAAAAAAAAAATAATTAAGTTTTTATTTAAAGATGGACTAAAAGGTATAAAAATACTTTTTAATGTTAAATAATTTCTAATTTACAAAAGCTTGAGACATCAATACACTTTTAATCTCACATGAGTAAGAAGCTATGGTACCTAATCTATTGGTAATTACCTAAATATCTTAGCTTCAAGCACTTATATATTATTTTGCATTAATAAAAATTATAATCATACCTTTTAATAAGAGCTTGATTAAATATTTTTAAACATAGTTTTTAGCCACCCAAGAGGCTCTTGTTATCTGTACCCAATAAATGTCGTACCTGACCACTTTCAAAAATTAAACTTTTTTTGCGTATATTTTTTGTCTGCTATCGCCAGTAACCAACTTAATTTTCAAAAATGCGTAACAATACATTTCTCCTGAATTTCTTATTAGATTGAAATAAAATATATGCAATATTTGTCTGCTTTCACCACTAATGAACTCAATTTTCAAAAATATGTCGTAATAAATTTCTTCCGATTTTTTCACTGGATTGAAGGGAAACAAAAAAAAATTAAATATTTTGTTTACTTAACGATTTATGTATTACCTTAAACCATATGTAAACTGAAATTAAGATATGACTGAAAATAAATTACATTATTCAGAATTTTAAGACAGCTGTGAGGCAGAATTTTTATTTATTTATATTTATTTGCATCAAGAATTTCAAATTACGTTTTTTTAGTCTGGTTTACTTCTTGTAATGTTTTGGGGTCAAATGATTCAAATATTGATTTACTATTATTTCCCCCCAAGGGGCGATTGTTTTAGATTGGGTGTTTTGGCGTACCAGATCAGTAGTCAATTATTTATCGCTTGTTTCAATTTTATTTACATTTAGCTTAAATATATTCAATTTAATAATTTATCGTTAGCTTTAATTTTAAAAACATGTAGCTGATATAATGTTTAATTTAATAATTTATCGTTTCCTTTAATTTTAATATCGGAAAAGTTTACTACTGATCATTTCTAGATATTTCATCGGTTTCTTTAATTCTTATACTTAATTGAATAATTCAGTAATAATTATAAAAAAGCGCACCTAAATCTGTTCTTTGCTAAACTTTACAGGAAACTTTTTTCATTTGAAATGTACCAAGTTCTACAGTATTTTTCTTTCTGAACTTTTCGTATTTTAGATTCATATATAAGAGTTTATAAAAATCTAAAATGTTCTGAGCCCTGTAAAAAAAATTATTGGTTTTTCTTGAATTAACACCTCTTTAGAACTATATAGGAAGCGGACTTCAAAATTTCGAATCACGATTGAATGAGACTGACACCTGAACAGACAACTCCCCCAGCTTCCATGTAAAAAAGGCAGAGTGGTCACAGTTACTAGCTCGCGAAAAGTGCAGTTTCCGTCGAGTCGTGGAATCCAATCCCGAGCCCACTCAAGATAGGCGAAGTTGTGTATTAAATCTATCGAGGTCCTACGTCCTACTGTTGACGTGGCGTAGATATTTGGAGAAGATCAGTTCTCAGGTGTTTTCCTTTCAATTTACCCGAGGTTTAAAATGATGAGGTTTGTCGCCAACAGCTCTCGTGTGATTTCTGAGTGCGACTTTAGTAAACAATTCATCAATCCATACAAAACACCTCAAGGAATTTGAGACCTAGTACCATTTAACATGCAATAGTCCTTATTATTCTTTGTGGTTGGTTTTTCAAGACATAAGGTCTCAAACTTGAAACTTTATATGAGCATTACTGGCCGCGTAAGTCAAGATCTTAGCCAATAAAAGAAAAATGCTGCGCCTCATTCATTTTCAAAGCTACTGCTATATGCATAGATACTACTTCATTACAATCTTAATTTTCATAAATTTCTTTGTAGTAAGGGAGAAATACAGAATAAATAAAATGTTACGTTGATAAATTTTCCTTTAATATGTATTGTACCCTTCCTCACAAAACTTAAATGGATAATTTTTTAGTTTGATTAAAATGTCCACTTTAACTATATTATTCTATACCTAATAGGACTCTATTAAAAATTTAAAAGGTAATTTTTAATGTACTTATTTTTAATTTGAAATGTTGAATAATTTAAGAATTGTTAGAATCTTCTTAGTCAAGGTTTTTTTTTGCTTATATTTTAATGATAACTTGTCAGAATTGTTTTATTTTATATCAGTAATTATATGCATTTTAGTATCCAAAAATGAATCGACGAAGTTGCATTTTGAACTTAGAAATGTTTTTAAAGGTAGGTCATGTCTTTTAAAAGGACTTCCTTAATTAATTACATAATGTGTTCTAGTGGCGTTTGGTCAGGAAATTTTTGACACAAAGCCTTATGAATGTTATAACTAATTTATTAATTAAATTTTTAAACAGAAAGCAGCCAGCATATTATTTGGGTTTTCACAAAACCTTGCATCGAAATTTTCTGTATCAGTTCAGTCCATTTTAAAGGGAGCATAATTACAAAAGAATTTTAGATTAAATTCAGGGATCGAATGAAGATCGCTTTTCTGATTTGAAAAAATATTAATATCTTCTATTTCAAACAAAGTGCAACCTATTTTCTTACTTTTACGTAAAATAACAAATTTTGAATTTTTGCACTGTGCTAAAGAGGTGATTAACTTAAATTTTCGTTTTTTAATCTGGTGTGTATTATTTTAGCAACAATTTTTACTTAGAAGCATCTGCAATTTTATATAATGGATGATGGCTACGCTTTTTAATGTATTGTTATACTTCAGGCGTAATTTATAGTTTTTACTTCAGAGGAGTAACAGAAAACCTGATGTATACATGCATGTCACTTTTAACAAAAATATAATCTTTTCTCTCTCGTTTTTGTTCGAAGAGCTAATGATTAGTAATTTGTGTGCATACAAAAGAGTCTATTTTACTATCTGAAATATCATTGCTGTTTATGACTTACATTAAATAAAAAAAAAATATGATTTTTTTTCAGGTGTGGTTTCAAAATCGGCGTGCGAAGTGGCGGAAACGAGAGAAGGCAATGGGAAGAGACAGTCCCAATCTACCATCCGGTGTCGATCTGTTAATGGGTCCACGAACGGATCTACCCCCTCTTTACCCGAATTCTGGCCCTCACTTACATGGTGGTATGCACATGCCACCTACCGATCACCATCTATGGCCTCTTCCAACAGGCTTGCAAAGTCCGTTAGGTTTGTCACATATTCTGAACTTTAACAGCAATCCCAGTACTGGCATAGGGCCACCAGGTTTCCTAGGACATCATCATGCGCCTTCGTGGCCGAAAGCTGTGACGCCTCTTAGTTCTGCTCTGCTGTCTGTGTATATGCTCAGCTCAGCGGCAGCGGCCTCTGCATCAACATCATCCTCAACCACTGCACCTTCAGTTACTAGCTTTGCACATCACCATGGCTTACCCTCAACTAAGACATCATTTCTTGGCCAATCGCATTTGCAGCCGACATTCCTAGGTATGGACAATAATTCTCTAATGAAAGGTATAGACCCTGGACGGTCAAGTTTGGACATTCTGCGTTTAAAAGCAAAAGAACATGCTTTAGATAGGTCAAGTTCTCCTGCTGCGGTATCAAGGCCAGCTTCATCTTCGTGAGCTGGTGAAATCGGCCTTCGAGACAAACGGACTTTTAGGAGAACCAGTTTCCTCCAGCTAATTTCCGAAACCGAGAGTCTTCTTTATAAACTCTGATATTTCTATGTTTTTGAACAGCGTTCCTGTTCGAGAACTCACTTTTGAGATGAAATCTATATCTTGAACCTGAATGTGAATATTATGAGTTCCTTTGGTAATCAATTTCAAACTGTATGGTCCTCATCGTCAGCACTGATGTCTGCTTCATGTAAAAGAGATTAATTTCATGTCAGATCTTTGTAACTTACTACTTGTAGAATCAATATAGAATGTTCATAAAGTCTCGAAAAATAGGAAAACTACAAGGATGTTTATTAGGAAGGAAAATACTTTTTAGAAACGGTTCCATTTGTGTTTTAAATCGTCTAAAAAGTGTTCGGTTAGCATGGCAAATTTACTATCGTACAATATCTAATTCAACTCATCTTGATGTCATCTTATTCAAATTAGGAGAATTTCCCAAATAAATAATTCGATAACAGATAATCTATTTATGTTCGAAGTCTGTGATCACTTTTCAAATTAGTTGCATTTGTAAATAGAGAAATTTCTTAATTACATGAATTAACATAATTTATTACGTTAATAACTTGAATGTATTCCACGGATAAAAAGTATTTCACCAAAAATTCTAATTATTTAAAAAGAATTTAATTCAAAAAGGTTATTTAATCATACCAATTTGCTTTGCAAAACTTTTATCAAGCAAAATGTTTTTTAAGAAAAACACGTTAATTAGAATAACGTTACGTTGAATATAAATATAACTCTGTGGGGTTAAAATTTGAAGATAATTATATAATTGGTGTGTCAAAAAATATCTATTTCAGACCATCAAAAGTAACAATAGGCTCTTAAATTACAATATAGATTACCTTTTGGGCATTGTTTATTCTGCTCGCTCCAGCCCTAGTTAAACTATTTGAAAATAACGAAATTTTTTTTCAGACATGGGAACGGCATTAAAAATAAATTATTGATTAATTTTCATTCCTTTCCTTTCATAATAACCAGACCCTTATAATCAAGACAATATTAGATCGAGATTTTATAAACATTCTATACAATAGAATTCCTTAACTGATCCAAGCATAAGTTGTACGATAAGTTGAAAAAAGATATAAATAATGGAATAGTTTTTATTTCATTTTAGAGAGATTAAAAAATTAGATAGGTATAATTATAAAATATAAACTGCACAATGGCCTATCTAAAATGTTATCTTAAATCTGATTATGATGTACAAAAATCAGTACAAGGTTTCAATGAAGGAAAAATAATCGTATCAGTATTATAATTTATTCAAAAGAGAATACTTGTTATGTTCAACAAAAAGTTAAGTTGAATTTGTATTAAGTCAGAACTGCATTTGAATATTTTATATACAATTGTTTATATTTAAAATTCTTTCTTTTAAGGTGCCTACTGCATTTACGTAGTATTTCTTTGTGTATTTTCTTTCTCTTTTTTCCAATGTAATTCTTAATATTATTAACTTTTTAAAATATTAATTTTGAAGGAAACAATTTATTAATATTTTCTAATATTCTTCTAATTTTATTGTTATTTTAAATGATGCTCTCTTAAAATATTTCAAAAGAAAGGAATCCGAATTTTGATGTTATGAAAATATTAACCTGGGTATCATAGGTTTAAAACTTAATACCATTAGAAAAAACAAATCTGTAAATAGAAGTTTTCTTTGTAAACGGCATTATTTATATGAGCACCCCATTGGAGATAGTGTGACTCTTTAGAAAAGCAAATGATGTATCATATTTACAAAATACAATAAAGTTCTATTACAATTTTACTTATCGATGTTTCATTCCTTTAATCGCATTGTTATTTCTTTGTGTAACCTAAGGTTCTTAATCCTTTTTATTATACAAACATTTTTCTCATTTAACTTAAAATCAATAGACTGCTTTTCTAATACGTGTATAAAATTTAAGTATATTTACAAATTTAAAAGAAGCTACAGGTGAATTTTAACAAGCAGAAATACTATTCTTGGGATCTGTATCATAATGCTAATGATGTTCATATAGTAACGTTTCATTTTATATAACTTTGTTGCACTTTTAGCATTATTACATATTTTGCGTAGTCGGGGCTAATGTACGTTAAATCTGTCGAGGCTAACAGTACTCACGTTGACGTGGTGTGGAAGTTAGGAGAAAGGGATGCCAGCTGAGATGTCGTCCTCATCACTTGACCGAGACTTCGAATTAAGAGGTCCGTTTCTTATTGCCTTCGTGTTGCTTCTAGTGTGACGTTAATAAAACCGATCACTCAATACATACTAAGCAGATACTTTTATGTCACGGCAAAAACACTCCAGTTACCACTTTTTTAGAAATACCAATGCTTGTCAGCCATTTTCCTTTTAGTTTTCCTACCATCTAGTGTTCGATAAAGATATACTTAACGGGAACTCATCTGTTTTACGTAAAAACGTAAAACCGTTAACACACAATATAATATATCATTTTTAATAAAAATCATTTTTTTTAAATGTTTACTTACCAGACACAGAATAACTACACAATTAATAAGCGTTGGAAAGCCTCCCTCATCTTAACGCTTTAGTCCTCTTAAATCACTAACTTAACGTCTGATTCAAATTCTAAGCACAAAAATACAAAATTTCAATCAATCAAAACAGTCACAGGTTATGAATCCAATCACTTATTTATTTATACTATTAAGAGAAATTCTCTCTATCAGTTCACGACCCTTCAACACATTTTCCAAAATGTTTTTCGTAAATATTAAATATTTTTAAGCCAATACTCGAACAAATGGTTAGGTAATTACGGCGAAGCTTTATCTTTAGTTTCTACGAGGCAGTCAAATCTTTGCTCAAGCAATATTGAAGCAGATTCACACACGCACAAGTATATTCCGTGAGCAATTCAATTCTTTCTCATTCCTCCTTCCCATCTACTACGACATATCTTATAAATCCGTTTTTCGCTATCTCTTTAATAGACTAAACTAATTTGCCTAAATCACGTTTCATTTGATTGGGTAGAGGTTTTCATTATTCGTTAATTAAATTATAAAGAATCCCCCAGGTAATTGATAGAAGACCGCGGATAGTCCATCGTTAGAGCGTAAAGTATGCAAACCTGATTTTCTTTTTCTCTGATAACTTAAATGCTAGGCAGAACAAGTAAGATAGTAGAAGTTTAATAATATGGTACGTATTATCTGATTACATACTCTAAAATGTATTGGAAAGGGCAGACGAGGTACACGAATAGAAGTGGTGAATGTTGTTACTTATCAATAATTATGCATAATTGAGAAATTTAAGAATTAGGCTTTGATATCTTAGTAAAATTTTTGTTACATACTGATACGTTGGATGGGCAGCCAAGATATTCGTCGAGAATCGCATGCGGTCCACGGGCATCCAATATTATATGCTCGTCCATGATTTGTTACTATGTGAAAGAAAAAACTTTAAATAAACAATATGAACCATCAGTTTAAAGTTACAAGTGAATACTTAATAAGGGTTTAAAAGATTGTTAGTAGGCAAAAACTGGTTTCTGGAACCTAATATTTTTAACATTAAAATTTTTTAACATTTAACTATTATTTAGTATGAAGTAAATAAATCATATATATACATATATATATATATACATATATATATATATATATATATATATATATATATATATATATATATAAAGATCAGAGATCTTACAATCGTGCGCGTTTAAGTCTACCCAGCAGTGCAAAACGACGCCAAATTGAATCAATTTGGAATTGGATTGCACAACTATTATCATTATCTTGCTAATTCAACATTCTGTGCTTTAGGTATTGATTAGAGGGTAGCGCTTGAAATCGTTCGGGCCATAAAAGGAAATGAAATAAAATTTGAAATTTAAGGTTGGGGGATCCTTATGAGAATACACACACACAACATATATATATATATATATATATATATATATATATATATATATATTGCTATTTTTTTATTCCTTTGAACATAACATTTTTTTCAGAACCTTTGAAAAATTGATCTAAATAAGGAATTTACAATTAATATTAAATCAACGCTCTTTAAAAACTAATACTTTTACTGACTTTGAATTAAAATCTACGATATTCAATTATGTTTTAGTGTTCATAAAATAACAACAGAAAAGAAAGGATGAAAAAATTTCAGTACTTAGAGAATTCTTTTCATTTTTTGTATGTAACTTTTTCAGAGGCTCAATTCGAATTTTTTTTCGAATTGTAATAGTTAGGCATAGTATTTAATAAATACAGTTTAAAAATATGTTTGTTATAAATACAATTACAATGTTTGAATATTTAATTCTATAATTGGCAGATTATAAATTAGGCTGCTGTTTATAAATTCTACACATAGATCCAATTAAATGCTTAATTCTTAAAGAATGAAAAAGTGAATAAATCTTGATTTTTTTCAGTTATAACTTATTTTTATAATATAAACCAAATGAACCTCGATTTTTTTCATACAATATTTTTATCTCAATCTCATTTAAGATATGCGTCAAAAATATTTTTTTACCGAAATAATTAGACTCTGTAGTCTTTAATTGTAAAAGAATATTGTTAACAAACTTATTGAACTTCTCCTATATTACCTTTGTTTCAATATAAAGCTGCGAGTTAATTATTACCCACCACCATCGGATATTTCTTAAAACAAAGTTAATTTTAACGAAATATCCCATCCAAGTCTATCTAACCACTCATGTGAAGTGAAAGTTTTAGTTAAAACTCTCTTTGATACAAGATCAGTGCTTCATATTCCAATCTCAGAGATTTTGTATTAAAACGTTATTAATAATTACATAACATCTTAACGACGACGACAAGATGCCTTTAGCTAAGAAAGTAGCCTATCTGAGGTCTCCACGTGAATACAATAATTAACGGAAAATTAAATACATTTAGAAACGGAGGAGAAAGGGTGAATAAATTTATAAACTTATCCCATCCTCGGAGTTTATAAAAATTAAAAGTTAATCCAACTCATTAACACGAAATCTTGGCCGTCGGATATTGAACCATAATTAATTTTCTCGGCAAACTTAACGAAGTAAGACCAGAGAACCAAGTAAAATTGATTCCGATAAGAATTGTGAGGCCGTGATTTCCTCCGTATAATCACATCGGAAGAGAAACCAAGTTTAGTGGGTTTGACGATAGAAATAGTGCATGCCTCAATTTTCCAATTGATGCAAACTTATTGGACGCAATATTCTTGATCAAAAGGCGTTTGTAGAGACACCTAAGGTTTTGAGAAGATTTCCTATGGGGGTAATGAAATCTATAGAATGTCTTAATAAGATTTTGATTGATTCTGCTAAAGAGTTTCTCACTGGATTCTGAATTAACAATTTATTCGATTTGTTTCGTTTAATTTATAGTGAGGATGGGAAATTTGTTGCCTTCGTGTCATTTAAGATATTGATTTAAAATTGAGATTGTCTTAGGCGAATATCGATCAAAATTGGGATCGATTTAAATATAATTTGAGATTAATTGAAATTTCAATCAATATCGATGTTAATTTATGGGAAATATCCATTTAAATTGAGTTTGATTTCAATACTGATTTTAATTTTTTAATCAAAACTAAGGCTGATTGAAAGATTAATCAAAACGAAGACAGTTTTAATTACCAATTGATTTAAATATAAATAAATATTGAATGAAATATAATCAAAACTAAGAGTGACTTAAAAATCAGTCAAAAATTTGAACATCAATTTGTTTGATTATGAGATCATCAATATATCTGAAATTTATTTGAAATTTTCAATTCTATATACCATATTTCAAGCCCCTAATTTCCTTTCATATTTCTAAAAATATCAAAATACAAGCATTAAAGAGTAGGTAATTATAAAAAGATTGAAATATTAAAAAAAACCGAAGACTGTCTTAAATATCATTTGAGTTCGATTTAATAAAGATACTCAATTACAGCTTTTAAAATTTAATTGAAATATTTTCTTTTTGTGTTATATATTTTTGGCTCCATTTTTATTAGTATTAATTATCATTCAGTAAACTGTATGATAATTTTATATAAAAAATAAATTCCAAATGTTGTTAGAAGTAAATTGAATTGTATAAATATAGGACATAATTTTTTTTACCAGGAACAAATAATTTTATTTCAGAAATTTTTTAAGAATGCATAATTTTTTTTTAAGAAAAAGTTATATTAAATACTTCATAAATAATGAAAAAAAAAAAAAAACTGACGAAAGAAAAAAACACATTTTTTTAGTTCATTAATAATGAATAAATAAATAAAAATAAAACAAGTATACATAAATTCAGAGCCTGAATGCAATTAAGATAATTAACTAAAATGTACATTAACAATTTGTTAAATAAGAATACGACATGGATACAGTAAAAAAGAGACGGCATTTAATACAGAATGTTATCAGCTCAAATACTAAGCAAGCTAACTAATTATTATCAACGATGAACTTTTCAAAAATTTTCAAAACTTATAAAATTACAAACGAGTTTTCTTTCATGACATTTCGTGGAAAAGGATAAAATTCATTACATTTGAAAAGAAAATATCTCAGCTATTTAATATTACAATCTTTAATGGATTCAAACCCATAACAGATTAATTATAAAGATCGCATCTTGCAGTTTGGGAATTTGAATTTTTCTCTTTTCTAACAAAAAACTTTCTTTTTTTTTGAGTTTTTCTCTTTTTTTTGTTTTTTGAATTTTATGAAACAAAATCTCAACCCAATAAAATGATAGGTGATTTATGCAAATAATGTGAAAGTAATAATTGTAATGAATTAATTTGAGAATAGAGAAATATACGAGAAAAAAAATTGATAGTGAAAGTGGATAGTTGGTAGTGAGCTGTTAGTAAATGATTGTATATTAAAAATTTAAGTGATTTACTTTAGCTGCTCTTCTGTGATTCAAATCGGTTAGAAAAGATTCCTAGTTAGAGTAAGTTTCAAAAAGCGTTGAGCCTTCAGTATTTGAGAAGTAGATCATTTGGCATGGATGAGTTGGTAAGTTAAAGCTTTAATATTTAATTCTAAATATTAAAGAGGTTAAGATTAGAGGATACCAACCGAAGTATATAATGGAGGAACGTTACTACCTTTGTTTCTGAGCAATCGCGTCCTTACGTAGTGAAAATATATAAAATAGTATTCGTATTAAAAACTCGTTAAATACACAAATTTAGATTACAATGCATTTCGTGTATTAGTGTACATATATTCATACCCATATTTAACAGGTGACATACAGTATAAAAATAATTGACTCATATTTAATGAGAATTGATACATTGATGATTCGTATTATTAAATACCAAATAACAACATGATAAGTGGAAATTTTTGAGTTATATATTTTTTTCAAATTAGACCACAATGTATAAAAAAAATTGATGAACCATGTGTTTACGACAGTTTGATTAATTTGAACCACTGTAAGAGACTCACAGGGAGTCAGTGTATTAAAAACGACCTTGTTTATTGACACTTGAAATTGTATACTAAATGCACACACTCTGAAACTTAATGAGTTCTAAAACATGTTTGACGTCGTACCATAGCTCTTCTTAGAGCTTCCCATTTACGTTCTGTAGAATTTGTCCGGCGACATCGAGGACCAATCCCAGTATGGGGTGAACATTAAATTCTTTCAAAAAATATTCACAAGTTCAGCTTTGAAAATTGAAGTCATAAGCGGCATTAAATCTAGAAACCCTGTCATGAGATTTAATGGCGTAATATTCATAGTATGAACAGTATGGGAACCTACATCAAAAACGTATATAGATATACTCCCTTAATTAATGCTTCATAAGAATTTGTACACATTTTACTTACAGTTACTAACAACGGCCTTAAAAAGCATTGTAGCTTCACTTGTGTAGCCGCCGGGCATTTTTTGCCTGACAATTCGTTTAACCCATGCGTCGTGACCCTCAAGCATCCTTGGATGGTCACTCTAGCGATTGTGCCCGTTATCTTGAACTGACGTCATTATTTACATATGCATTTTAATACAACTTGTAACCAATAAGTGATCGCTATTTGAAAATGTCTGTATTCGTATAACTTCAAACCTTGTTTTCTCAATGAATCGTCTAAGCGAAGGGTGTCAAACTCATTTCTAGCCACAAGCTAATTTATAAGAAGTCACACTGGCCACACTATATGCAGTTACGGTTTTTCTATTCTTAATTTATATTTTTAGGAGGAGTACTGTTACTTGTAATTTGTATTACAGTGTTGCTTGAGGTAACATTTTGTGTTACATAACGTTGGTTCCCTAAACCGTTACATGTCGAGCAGATTATTTTACCTTTTATATCTCAGCAAATATGTTCGATTTCTCAATTATCTTGGAAATACAGATGCACCCCAGCAATTTTTCGGTTAGTTTTACTACCAGTTGATTTTGATAAATACAAATTGAACACAAGGGCCTAAAATAGATGGGTCAACGTTATTAAAAAAAAGAACTTACATTTCTTTCTCGAACTTTAACTTACCAGGTATAGAATAACTACAAAAATTAATAACATGAAATAAATATATTTTTCTTGTTCCCCGAAGGCTTAAATGTCAGGAACTTCAACCAATACATAATTTGAGCAGCCAACAATCCGTTCCGCGCATAGTGCACTGCGGGTTTTGAATAGGAAGGTGATCGGTCTGTGAACTAGTAACTCTACCGAGCTTCTAGAGCTAGCACCTGAGCGCAAATATGTGTGCCTTGGTGATCCGGGGTTTTTGGCTGCGCCCAGACATCTAGTCAAAGGTTATTGTCATTAAAACCCCAGTTTCCAGACTTGTTAACCTGCTGACTACCAACGATCTGGGGAATTGGTATCGGTAAATCAGGAGTGGGCCCCTAACTTGTGAGTTGCTCCGACTTGTTGCCCCCAATACCTAGACTTTTTTGAAGTCTTTAATGCCTTGGTGGGTAACAGGGGCTGTAGTACTTGAGTCTTAGACTTCCTTGCAATCTTTTACACCATATTGGGAATTTTTCCTACCAAGCTTATAGAGCTCTCCCACAGTCACAGTATCGTATCGAGATACGAACTCTAGGAAATGTATCGTCTTACCAAAATATGATCTAAAATCGCAGAGGGATTTCCCGACTTATTGCCTCCAGCACTTAGACGTCTTTGCAGTCTTGTACACCTTTGCGGATACTGTGAGCTGTAGTACTTGAGTCCTAGGTATCTTTGCAGCCTTTTACACCGTAGTGGGACCCTTTTCTACCAAGTTTGTATTCACTTTCTTCAACAAATACAGTAGGGTACTAATAATGTTATTTTATTATCGATTACTAAAATATTCAATGCTTTTGGTGGGAGAAATGGTCATTTGAAAAGTACTAGTGATACTTCATCGCAAATATTGTGTGGTTCGTTATACATTATCTTGAACAATTACAAATATTAAAAATTAAACCCATGAAGTTTTTATTGACATTTTTGACATACGCTGTTATGTTGATTGAGCCACAAAGATATTCGTTACAAGTGACAAATTCGACACTCTTAATCCACGTATTTTTTTTATCCCTGTGCTCTTCTCTGACCTTTCAATCGCGAGTCGACGAGAAGCTCGATACAGTGCGGAACGATACAAGCAGTCAGCTAAAAATGATATTAGTAACACACAAAGATGATGAGTTAAAAAAGTTAAAAACTTTGTGGACAGCAGGGCATAAGCTGAGGTATTCTCCAGTCATTATCACGCCGTGGTCGCAAAGAGAACAAATATTTATGCTCATGAGTCCAATTCTAAACAGGTAGGTCTGTAGATAGTCATGGCCCATAGCAAGTCTAAGCATGCCACTCCAATTGCTCTAGGTAAGAAACAGGAAATTCTTATATCCCTTATTCAATAGGGATTTTCCTTTTCTCCCAGATACCTTTTCTTTGTTTATGCCGAGAGGGTTAGATTTGAGATTAGAGCATATCTTTTTATAAGTCGCAGATGCAGAAGAGGATTTGGTTGCATCATTTGAGATCCATGTTTTGTCAACATATATGCCTGCTCATTTCTATATATCGGCAATGGCTTGGAATCCACTTCGGGACAATGCGGTTCTTAATATTCAATAGTTTGTCTTTTTTTTCCCAAGCAGTTACAAGAGATCTCACAATTATAGTGATGGAAAGTTGTTAAGAGACTAATTGCTGCCTTGGAATCAACGAAAAAGCAATATTTTTCTTTTTACTCTGCTCCATTTTATCCAAGGCTAAAGAGATGTCGGCTATTTCACCATCAAAGTTATCAGAGTGTTTTCCAACGGTTTGAAGGCAATGTAAATTCCGTAGAATAAGCCCCAGCTTCAGCATTTTTAATAGCTCCTTCAGCTGAACCATCAGTGTAGACATGAAGCCAGGAATCAAACAGGAAACGTTCATGAATAGTAGCTAATGCGGCACATTACAAATCAGAATCGAGAGAGTATTTCTTTCTAACTTCTAAAATAAGATCCAAATAAAGTTTAAGATTTTTCAGTGTGTACCAAGGATCAGGAATGGAAATCGAGTTGAAAAAGGAAAGTCGAGATTGTCATGTAGTTCCTTTATACAAGAAATATTTTTGAGTTTTCAGCCTCTCCCCTGCCAGCCAATAGTGATTTAGGAAATTGTCATTTCTTCTCAAGATTGTTTCAGTAAGATTCAAAGCCATTCTTCATCTTCGGTCACACAGGAGCTTCAAACCAGCCTGGAGTTCATTAGCGGTCATTGGTGTAGATATTGTATTACCGGTAATAAATCTCAAGATACGATTTTGGAAAACATCCGATTTTTCAGAATTTGTCTCGGAGTTTGTTATAAGTGCCTCACAATCATATTCAACTGCTTACCTTACATAGGTCTTATAAGCAGTGCAAAGGACATTTTGAGTAGAACTCAGGTTATACCAGCCAAATGATTTAGCAGTTTAGACCTGCGTTCGCCACGATCAATAGCCTTTTTAATCTGATTAGTCCACTTTAATCCATGTATTTATGACAACAGACTTTCAATGAATCAGTCAATTTTATTCATCATCAAATTTTATGCATGCAAATCAATGCAAACATCAAACTCTGAAGATAAATATAACAGATGCCTGAATAACGAAAATTATCTCATTTTACTTATAAATTTGACCAAAAAAAAATAGCTTCCATAAAAACTTTTTACTAATATCACACTCCCCAAGTACAATTGGTAATAATTTTGTCAATGTTATTGATTATTATATCTAGTTTTAAAAACGTGTTATATCGCCTGAATTTTGGACAATACTGGAAATTTCTCCCTATTTCAGATTACTCACTGCTAAATACATAATTGAAAGTTAAAAGCAATATTATTTTTATAGTCTTTTAAGTGTCGGATCGAAAAAAAGAAATCGGCAGAGAGGGAACAAAGTATATGGCTTAATTACATTTTTTAATGACAGTTGGATTTTTTTTTCATGTGCTCTGAGAACCTTAGCATTTGTATAGGAAGATAAAGACGTAGTTCCAATTCTGATCATTTACTACGATTTTGACCTCAATCAATCTCTCCAAATAATACTAGCACCCTAAAAAAGTCACCACCAAATTTATGATTATGAACTATGACAAAAAATTCCTTAACACGATGCAATATTTAATTTCTGGAATTTAGCAATGGGTCACATAATATACTATATCATTCTTCATCTGATTTTACGTCTTTATTTTTGACTTACAAACCGATGTCTCTAATAGATTCACATCAGCAAATCTTTTGACAATATTAGAAGTTGAACTGGTCGAAGCTACATATTCTGTAAAATTTTCAGACACAGGCACGAAGATAATGCATTGTATAAGAATATAAATATTATTAGTTGCTTACAATGAAAGTAACATTTTAAAGCGGAGCTCTTTAAAAAGTTCAAAAGACTTAAATGTGTTTGTTTATCTCGTTAATTATTATAGCTTAATTAGTACTTTAATCCAAAAGTGAATTAAATATTGATTCACAGCAAATTAAATTTGAGAGCTAAAAACTTAAGTTTGACATATAGCTTGGTCTTGTGTTTTGACACAACAAATAGCTTTGAATATACTAATAAATACTTTTAAATTTTGTTGGGGTTTTCTATTCGAGTATATTACTTTGTATGTTCGTAAAATTATAAAGGTGGGGGGACATGCTCCCGCCGCCACCCCCTGTAGCTGTACTGTGCTTTTCTAATTAATTCGAGGATAATAACAAAACCACATAAAATTAAAAAGAAGGTTAAGAAATGAGCTTTTATTCGTTCATAAGACTGAAAAAGGACTGAAACAATAAAAATTTTACTATCTTGAAAAGAGAAGAATCTTCAACATTAAATAGCAATTATTCGCATGTTCTTTAACAATAACGTTAAGTTGTTGAATAATTTGAATATATAATGGCACTGCCAAAAGTTTTTGTAAACCTCCTCTATCGGTTTAGAATTTAATTTGATGGTGGCACGGCTCGATAGAGCCGTATAATAAAGGATTTACTTGGATTTCGAGAGAGAATATTTCTTTACTGGAAGAATTAAATTAACAGAGAAAATCAAATCAACACACCAATACTATAAAAGCAAAGTATATAATTTTCTTCGATCTTTGGGAATTATATTAAGAAGTGTTTGTTTTTTGTTATTATCTATAAATGAGGGAAGAAAGCCTT
This sequence comes from Nephila pilipes, assembly GCA_019974015.1. NCBI lineage: Eukaryota > Metazoa > Arthropoda > Arachnida > Araneae > Nephilidae > Nephila > Nephila pilipes. The sequence continues at coordinate 2,148,030 of BMAW01099003.1, read as the reverse complement.
TCCTTTCCTGAAATTAGTTACATCGCAGATCAGTATCGTAAATAGAAATTGTAATTAAAAACCAATACATAGAGTATCGCAAAGATTTAATTATTACTAAGAAATTACAGAGATATATGGATAAAATTTATTCTGTGTTTTAATTAGTTCTTAAATACAATATATTGCAAATTACAATTATTAATGGTGATTCATTTGGTTTCAGGAAGCTGTAGATTGATGTAACTCCCAGTATGGAGAAAACAAAGTTCAATCTCTTGACAGCTTTCGAAAGATCAAAAGAACTGTTTAAACTGTCATTCTGAAAATTGACTAATTAAAGAAATCTTAAAAGTAATGAATAAAAATTAGGTTCCTGTCTTTTTTGGTTATTTATAGTAATTATTAAAACTTAACGATACTGCGGGTTTCTTCTATTTCCTGCTAACTGAAACATAACAAATCAATATTAATAGCTGTAATTTACAACGTTATGTACATAAGGATCAATTAATACGCAAAATAAATTTTATCCAGGTATATTTTGGTTATTTATTAGTAATAATTTAAACTTTGCTATATCTCCTTTTACAGACAATTCCCTAAAATTATGAAAAATGATTCAGCTTTTAGCTAATGTTTTTTTACTTTATTGACATTTACTAATCTAATATTAATTACGAATTTAATACATTATACTAATCTGCTTTATTGACATTTTGAACTGTTTTCATGATTCTTTGTTGAAATTTGATAACGATTAGTTGCGTAAGATTAGTAAATTATATTTATTAAATTAAATATGCGTAATGTAAATTTCAAATTAATTTTGATTCAGTATTAATTCAGAAAGTATACTACAAAATTTTGAATGAAAACTATGTAGTAATTTCAATTCATTTATAAACCAAATGTATATTTGATAATAAAAATCATTTATTAACTTTCGAAAAAAAAATTTCCTTGAGAAAAAAACTGATTAAACAAAGCTAGCTCATTTAATACTAAAATAAATATAAAATATAACATGCTTTGAAGAATATACAAGGAGAAAATGCTTCATTTAAAACAAAAAAAGTAACTTAAAAAAAAAAAAAAAAAAAAGAAATATTTTCCTCATAATTTCGTGCACTACCACACACACAACACACACACACATATATATATATATATATATATATATATATATATATATATATATACACACACACACTGGTGTTCAAAATTAAGAGAATTTTTTGTTTTGGTCGATTATCTCTAGAACTACTGTACAGATTTTAATGAAATTTGGTGTATACATAGGGGTGATACAATACAAAAAAATAACCATCAAACAGTTTTAATACACACGCATGATCGTAAGTAACACTCATTGGAGTCGCAAGGTATGAACCAGCAGTTGCAGAATTGAACAAAAAAATTGGGTTAATAGGGAGTATAATCCCTTCTTACAGATATATAGGCCTCACAACGAGATTTTATGCTGGAAATAAGGAAGTTATGAGTTACTGTGGCAATTGGTCCCACTCGTTCAGCAACGCTGTCTTCAGATTTTGGGGGGAGGGGGGGTTTTGGAAGGGGCTTGCGAATTGGAATTGCCCTCTCCAAAGAGTCCTAAGCATGCTCTATAGAATTGTGGTCTGGAGATTTGGCTGGCCCTTACATCCGGGGAATACCCTCACTTTCCAGAAGAGCTTCACCAGCTTAAAGGAAATCAGAACCAATTAGACCCCTGAAAAGCCAGAAAAGGGCACCAAGACCTCTTCCCTACCTCTCAGCAGTCACAGTGTCTCTTTCAAAGGCATGAATGTGTGTGCGGCCATCCAACATGATGCCTACTCAGACCACCAAGCCTTCACTGCCGTAATAGTCGATTTCTCGGACATTGAAGGGCAGGTAGTGAGTCTCTGGTTCTCTCCATATGAAAGTACGGTAAGAATCACGGATTAGCCTGAACCGGCACTCATAAAAGAAGAGAACGGTCACCCATTGATTCTTATCCCAATCTGTATGATCTCTGCATCATTTTAAGTGGACTACCCTGTTCACAGAACTGAATAGGACGCAAACAACAAGTCTTCTAGCAAACAGTCCTCTCATGAAGTCTTCTTGAAATAGTCACCTTTGAAACTCGGGTTCCTGTGGCCACATATAACTCATGAGAGACCTGAGAAGCTGTAGCAACCCTGTTACACCTCGCTGTAATGGACGAATGGCGATCTTCTCTGGCGGTAGGGACTCTTGGACGACTTTGCCTAGGCTTTCTCTTCAAGAATCCGGTATCCTGATACTGTTTCCGTAAGTTGGGCACAACGTTGGGCGTTAAATCGATTTCTCTGCAAATCTGGATTTGAGACTGGCCTGCTTCTAGCCTACCCCCAATTTACCACTTCATTCCATCATCTAAACGTTGGTGGTTATTCATTTTTACTGTTTAAATTTTAATTTAAGCGATTGCTGCAAAAAAACTCCAAACAAATCGGTGAAATCCGCCAGCGAAAGAAATGCGGATTTCGGCACGCTCGCGTGCTTACAAATCCTATTTTTCGACAAGTTCGCTCCATACTCGCATTTGACGTACAAGATTTGCATCTTTGTTTCAAAACAGTATTTTTACATTTCGTTTAATTCTTTTCATGGAATTCGCCAAAATATGCAAATTCTCTTAATTTTGAACACCAGAATATATATATATATATATATATATATATATATATATATATATATATAATTTACTTCATTCAAATCTACATGTATTTCCTAAGATTTAAACGAAAACCAAAACTGTTATTTCCAAAACAACGGAATATCATAATAATTTTAAAATATTTGAAAAAGAGGTATTTTTTTTTTCAAATATCATGTGATTTCAATGAGTGCCATCGTTAGAGAAACAAATTATGTTATTTGCTTTTCATTACGAATTGATTGTTTTGATTATAGGTAATAAATGTCGATCAACATGGCCCCTGCTCTAGGATGACACACAAAAACGTGAAACGTTCCAAATTTTTAAAAAGACTTCGCCCTAACCTATAATTTCTATTGGCCGAGCGTGCCCACCTTCTTCCCCTAGCTCAATTTGGACTACAACCGAGTGAAATTCACTTTTTTCAGACAAATTTCCACATACACTTACCATATACACAAAGATTTTTACTAACTGTGAAAAATTCACTCAAACATTAAATGATATAATCCTCCTCTTTTTTCCTAGTGCAGACATGGGAGATGATACAGAAAATCAAATAAAGTATATCACAAACCAAATCGTAAATGCATATAATTCTGCCTCTCAAACCATTCCAAACAATAATTCATCTTTTATAAGAGCTGAAATAAAAAAAAAAAAAGTTCTTTATAGATGGAAATAAACTGAGAAAAATTTGGCAATTTGCAAGATCCCTCCCTCCCCGAAAAACAAAAATTAAACCACATCCAAAAAACTACACTGGAAAAATGGGTATTCAAAATCTAGCACAACGAACTCATTTTTGAATACTTCATATACTTACGAGTAAAATAGCTCCGATCCCTACGTATTCAAATTTAAGACTTGCACGTACTCATTTTTAGTAACAAGTACGTACTCAAAATGGAAACTTCACGTACTCATTTTTGAAGATATTTCTGTATCAATTATGATTGTGGAATAGAAAAATGAGTGTCATATATTTATTTGCGAATCTATAACTGCATCAAATATGAGAATCAAACAATCAAGAGAGTATGTTTTGAATTTATCTTCGATACTGTTGTTGTATCGAATATGAATTTTAAACAGAAAAATATATATCAACTTAAATTTTAAGGGAATTAAATAAATGCTCCTTTATTTGCAAGAATCATTTTCTTCATCTTACATATTATTTAACATACACTTTATGAAGTTTTTGTTACAAAACTTCTGGTTCAAAATTCTTGTATTTACTGAAGCAAAACTGCTACTTTTGGAAACAAAAATGCAACTGTTATGTGATCATAAATTGTACTTTGAAATTATACCTCAAATTTAAATAAATTCGAGGGGTTTAATAAATCTTTAATTAAAGAAAATAGATTCGATTCAAGAGTTAATTCCTTTCAAAATAAATATGTAAGAAATCTGAGCTATTAGTTCCAGAAGCAATTCAGTTCATTAAGAATTAAATTTATGTTTTTAGAAGCAATATATAGTTTTGTTAAAACATGTAGTTTGTTTCCTATAAATGCAGAAAATTGAATTTTATTTAAACTTTAGTTATTTAATAATAAGTTATTGGAAATACCTTGGGAAATATTATGATGAATATTAGATTTTCCATTATAAAAAAACTTAGTGTATAGCACTTTTTTCCATCTGATATATGTTTCTTTTGAATTAACATCATAACAAAACTAATACCTAAAATTAATGATTCGCTGTACACAGAAAAAATAAAACCATATCATGTTTTTGAAAAATTTATTCCAAATATCATACACTTACATATCCGGCATTTAAAAATAAAACATTCACAATTTTGAAACAAGAATATTAAAAATAAGTATAATTTTTTAACTCCTACTGATGAATGCATTTTGTCTTAAAAATCACTTATAAACACTGCTACCTAATTCATACTATAGTCCAACTCCATCCCCATTCGTACAACTTAGGCTATGTTTTAATGTAGCATACAATGAGGTATCATTTAAAATCATTAGGAAGTTCTAATATGTAAATGTAAATAAACAGATTTCTTACTTCTTTCAAATCAACAACATTTTGTCAAGTTACTAAATACGAGTGAAAATGCTTTTCATTCAATGCTGTTTCAAATAAATATGTTATTTATGCATTGTTATTATGTTGACAGTTCTTTAATTTTTCGAAAGAGAGGCAAGTCATCAATACAACAGCTATATTTTTGGAATATACTGTACCATTATAGTATAAACTATTTACATGTAAAAATTTCTGCTTGGTCTGTTAAATCAACCGTTCTACATAGCAGTTCTTGCTGCTTTGAATTATGAACTTGGACACACTTAGATCCCAAAACATTTGTTATACAAGGAATCTTAAAGTTTTTTTTACTAAACACATGTGCCATTTTTAATTGGTGTGTTAGTGGATTAAAATTTACTTGGACAGATCTTGTCTCCTTATGATTGTAAAAAAAAATCAATTTAACAAGGTTTTTTTTTAGAAATATCACAAATGTTTTCAATTAAAACAAAGCAGTATTGTCTAATGACAGCATAGCTTTTTTGCATTGCGTATTATACAACAACATAAATCTAATTTAAACAATATGGAACAGTTCATAATTAAGACAAAATGCACATTATGCATTACTTTGTAAGTACATATAATTTTTATACATAATGTCGCATATTGTAGAGAAATTTTGGAATATAGAATAATAAAAAAGTATTGAAACTGATTAATGTGTTTAATTTTGCCAATTTATTTTGTTCATTTTGTAATTTCTGTTCTAAAAAAAGTATTATAAAATTTAGAAGAAATTACTCTCTTAGAAAGGTTAATTGCCTACAAAAATATTTTGTAAACATATCTATTTTAAGACATGCAAGCATTTTATTGGTTAGCCACCTTTAAAAAAAGAATTTTAAATTATGTGATTTTAGCACTTAGATATGTGTCATGATATACATAAACTTTTTCAATTTTGTTTTGAGGTATATTATGTTCTACTGAAACAGCCACTGCCATAATGTTTTGGTGTTTGCACATGTTGCTTAAAGTTGAGTTCATTTTTGACCTTAATGAATCAAATAGTATGACTTATTAAGTATCTAAGTAAATACGTAAGACTTACAACACAATATTTTTTAAGATAATGAGCCAAAATGAGGTGAACATTTATTACATTTACCATATAATTAAATTTGTCATAAATCATACATAGCAAAAAATTAATAATTTTACCAACATAACAATGGTAGACAATGTTAAACAAACTTGACTGGTATGCATTAACATCGGATTTCTCTATGTGCAAGTTATTTACATCTTGTACATTAATTTTATTTCGATTAATATATTTAATACTATAATTCTCACATTATTCAATTTTTACATTCGGTAGGAAATAATCTGAGTATATTTTTATATATCTATAGACTTATTCTCGTTTAATTGTGTTGTTAAAATGTTACTCAGTAAGCCTATTTAAACTCTCTACTGGCGTTTGTTTATATACTTTATATACTTCCGATATAAGCTTTAAATTATTTTCTGCCTTATACAGATGTATTTTTGAGCTGTTAACGGCTATTTCAGCCCTTTTGTTTTGATTAAGCTTATTATGTATTCCAAATTATTTCATGTTTTAATATTGTTACGCATCATTAGATCATCGGTTGATTCTAACATGTTAAAAATAAAGGCTCCAATATTTATTCCAGTATTGTAATTATTCTAAACCCTCTAAGAAATATATGTGAATAGTTAAAGTGTAATTAAGCTCTTCTGAATTATAGTATCTTTAATATATAAATACTTTATATTAATCAGGCTGATTGTTTAAAAAATAAAGTTAATGGATTAAACTATTTTCTCTTTTAATCAGGATACATAATTAAGCTGTAACAGTTATATAATGATTTATGATTTAAACGGGTGCAATTTTGTTCTTTGAATTAAATTTTCTTAATGTGTTTTGCAAGCAAAATTAATTAATTTAATCATAAGTTGTTTATAATGTTCAAAAGTTGCAAATTAAAGTAAGAAATCACTAAAGATTCGATTACAATGTAATATTATGGATAGTCTGTAACACACAAATAACTACTCACAGAAAATCATTTTCAAACTGATAAATAACAATTCATAAGATATAAAAGAATCCTTCTGAAGATATCAATAAAAAAAAATATAAGCAAACACAGACAATTGAACAAAAAATTGAATCTCTATACATACTCATTTTAATATTCATGTGTTCTTCCGTGTGTAGCGTGGTAAATACAAAATAAAGTTCGAAATATTAAAGCAAACAATATTTGTTTTTGAACCCCAATTTTAAAATACTTAATCAGTATATGAAAGGAACTTTTATAGTCTTTATATCTGTAATATTTTTTTAGAGTGTTGATTTCCCATTTGTTTTTGTTTTTGTTTTTGTTTTTGAATACATTTAATGTTTTACATTCGATAAAGATATACGTTCAAATCTAATACAAACTTACTCATTTCAAATTGAGTATGTCTGGTTATTCATTTTTTAGTATTTCTTTTTTCTCCACGTAGGAAACGTAAAGTTTACGAATTTAATCAAACAATTTAACAAAAATTCTCATGAAAATCTGAATTTAGAAGACAACTCCGTCTGGCACACGGCAAAAGCTTTCTCTAAAAAACGTTCCAAAATCCCAGCTCCAAAAACGCGTGCAGGAATTGCACCGTAAAAGACAAAAGCAAAATTTTGACAGACTCACTAAAAAACAGTTCTAATTAATTGCATTCACAAGCCCGACCAAAGATAAAAATATTAGCCACATTGTTCAATACTTCTTTGACAATGAAAATAACATATTTAATACCCCTACTCCCTTTCAATCTGAAATTATTATACACATTAAAAAAATCAAAATTAAAAAAAAGCACTTATAAGAGATGGACATTAGAAATAAAATGATAAAAAACTTGTCTTTCAAAATTATTATGATGATTATAATAACTATCAACAACATTTAAAACGTATGATAATTCCTACAATGTTGGAAAATTGCAGTAATCATCGCAATTCTCAAACCTGCAAGGAACTCGACTCTTCCTGATTATTTTTTTCCTCCACTTTACCACTTTTATTTCTCACTGTTTTAAGCAAGTTGGCAGAAGAAATATTCACAGGAGGCTGAATAATCACTTGGATACTCACAATATTCTAATTCATGAACAGCACGGTTTCCACTCCAATTGTCCATATCACACCAATTGCTCCACATGGTTGAATATACCAAGTCAATATTTAATAGAAATGAACTGACCGGAGTTGTGTATTGGACTTTCAAAAGGTTTTCTCTTGTGTCTTACACCTTTGATTTTTCTATAAACCAGTTATCTATAAACTTCTAAATTTTCGAGTAGTAGTAGCCAGTAACACTTTCCTCTAATTTCTCAGAAATCTGAATTAAATAACACGAACAAAACGCTAATCTATACTCAGATTCTGAGACCTATCTTTATTTATGCTTGTTCTGTATGGGGATTTGCTGCAAAAACAAACATTAAAGTCATTGGAAAAAGTTCAAAATTTCACCATTAGACATATTACAGGTGCGAGCTGGTTTGTATGAAATGTGGTGGTGCAAGCTACCCTAAGTTTCCCCTCAATAAAACAATTCACTGTCAAAATACCAAGAAAGTTCTTCAACAATGTAGACAAAGCTGAAAATAAATCTCTCAAGAAAATTGGAAAATGTACCCCAAATTACTCAACAAGAAGACCAAGAAAATTATTCTTGGAATAACTCCTACTCAATTCACTTTACAGTGAATCATACCCTCGGTAAGTCCTCTGCTCGACTCGCTGGCAAGACTTCATTTCCTCACAATGCAGCTCCCAATCAGGCAGGCCCGACTTCATTTCTTTAATATCTCTCGTAATATTTAACTTTTAACTCTAAGTTCTTAACTTTAAACCCCACATTTAATTTTTTTTTTAATTTAACCTCCAAGCGTTTTAAAACCTACATGCAAATTGTTAAATAACGCATTTTTTAATAAACTTTGGGCAAGCGTCGAAACCTAAGTCATGCTATCTCACGCAGTACAACAGATCGGAGCTCAGAGCCCTACTGGGCTCAGGACTCTAGTAAACTTCCTTTTATTCGTCCCAATGAGCCTCGTCCCCGTCAAGTGACGAAGACAACACCTGAGCTGGCACTGTCCTTTCTAAATTTACACACCATCCATCACGTGTACCAGCTCCAGAAAATGACAGGTATTTAATAGCACCAGGACTTGAACCTACTTTGGTTTAGTTTTTTTAACGTCGTATTAGAAGCAGCCCAAGGGCTATTGGCGACGGACCTCGTAATTTTGAATCTAGATCAAGTGACAAGAACGACAACTGAGCTGGCATCCCCTCTCCTAACTTCCCCACCACGCTAATGGTAGGACGACTTTGGGCCCGACAGATTTAACGTGCATCAGCCTCGGCTACACGGCGGGGTTTTGGTGGCATCAAGGATCGAACCTGCAGCTCAACGAAAACAGCCGGCTGAGAGTCCAAAACCACGACCACTAGGCTACCGCGGCCACAAACTTAAGCCTACTGCGGGACTGAAACATTATCGTCCGTGAATTTGCAATCATGATCACTTACTACCGTGGCCACTTTTATAACGGAATATAAACACATTAATTGTTAAGACTTACTAATGTAAATAAATATGATACACATATATAAATAAAAAATGAGTATAGACAACATTAAATTAATCTTTATATTACACGACATGATATTAGGTCATTTATTTTAAGTATAACGGCTTAGTATTATGATATATTAAATCACTTTATTTTTTTCATTTCTTTAACACTTTTACTGTTCTAACAGGAAGTGCATATTTGCCAAGAAAACAAATAAATGTGCTCAAATATGACAAATGTGAAGTGTATAAATATATTTGAAAGAAAACCTCGACTTACAAATTTTAGAAAACACAACTTGACTACTTGAAGACGCATTTAAATTAAAATTTCCTTTGCAGTGAAATGGGATTTAAAAACCCGGTGAACACAAAAGCGTGTAAGACTTATTAAACAAATAATGATTTCTATAATGTTGAACAAACTTATAAACACTTAATGAAAGAGAATCACAACAAAATAGAAAACTGACAAACATTTAAAACGTGTTTAATCATTGTTACTAAAAACACAGTCGACAACCCTAATTTCGAAGAGAAAGTTTGAAATCCAGGTAGAAAAATACAAGCCCCATTCAAGTCAGACGAATCTCAAACAAAATTACAGCAGTGCGCAATAATGAGATTTAGAAACATTTCATTTCTTTTCCAGTTTGTACAGTAACACGTTAAAAGAGAAAAAGATGGAGAGAAGAGAATTCTTTTAATTCTCCTTTTTCTTAATACTTCATTTTCTTCTTTTTTTTTTTTTTCTCTCTTTTCCTACTCTTTTATTCTTTTCTAGTTCTTTTCTCTCTCCCCCTACCACCCTTTACTCCTCCGAAGAGAACTAGGATCCTGAAAATAAATGTTGGCATTTTAATTAAGTCTTGAGAGAGAGACATGACTACGATGCTAATTGCTGGTAGCGGCCGAGAGAGAAATTAATTAAATAATTTATTAAGCTAGAATAATTACAACGTCAACACGACATACGGTTCGATTTTTACAAATATCCTATCAAGCGCTAACGAAGTCGTGTTTGCACTCGACTTTTCCCATTAGCGATATTCAAAATAGGTGCACAGTAAGTAAGAAAGGGGGAAAAAAACTCTATTTAAGTGAATCAACGCTCAGCGATCACCAAATATTACTTTTTAATATGAGTCGGCGTTTCGTCCTTCTAACCTGCCTTAATTAAGTCTTTGCTTTATTAGCCCGTCTGTGTTTATACGGATGGGGCTCGAATGAAAAGAAGCTGAGAGAAGAGAATTAGTGGGGAGGGGTAGAAGAGCGGAGAGAGGAGGAGCGGAGGACGAATTTTTCTTCTCGGTGGGTGGAAGAGGGAAAAGGTGGCATTGAATCCGGAAGAAGACGTGAGAACTGAAATGAAGAGAGGCGGAAAACGAAGGAGCTGAGGAAAAAAAATTTTAAGATGGAGGGAAAAAAAAAAGCTGAAGCAAAAAAATTCACTTTCGCGTTCATAGGTTGCTAAAAGAGTAAAAAAAGATTAAGATGTGTGTGCACAGGAGCTTGGTGTATACATATGTATTAAAAAAGGGGAAAGAAAAAAAAATAGGATAGCGAGAAAATCTCGGAACGACAGCACATCAGAAGGGAAGGATGGAAAAAAAAAAGTTAAAAACTGCTGAGTTTGAATTATGCAGAGTAATTTCTTATGCAGAACTATTTCTTCTCCTACCCATCTTCTTTTTTTCCCCTTCCTCTCATTTTTATTTCTTTATTATTTCTTTCATTTTTTGTGTCCAAGCCCCGACGTCTTGTGATTTTATTACTGTAAAAACTAGCGTGTGCAAAAGGGCTGCCTTTTCTCTCCATCTTTCTCTTTTCTCTCCATCTCTCAGTTTCGTGTGTGTATATATCCATATGAATAAACTGCGTGAATGAAGAGATGGTGAAGGAATAAGGAGGGAAAAAATAAAGAATGAATATAAGGAAAAAAAATATAATAAAGAAATGAAAAAGAAAACTTAAGCCATCTCTTTCGCTCCATGGACTCAGTAGGAGGGTTCTACAGGGGAGGGGTGGAGCCCCGTTCGAATCGGCAGAAAAAAACGAGGGTGGAGGGTAGAAACGAGACTTGAGTGCAAAGGGAAGTAAATAGGAAGAAATATATTGGGAGCGCTCACTCGGAATATATGCATTCTTGATAAATCCACGACGGCGTGACGAAAAAGGGTGAAACCCTCGCCCCCTAAAAAAATATAAAAGAGCAACCGAAAGACGGCCTTGTTGAAAAAAGTAAGAGTAATAAAATAGAGATGAAAAAAAAATAAGACGTTTGTACTTTTCGGGAGCCACATTGAATCAACATTATCGGGAAAGGTAGGCAGGGCGGAGGAGATTAGAGCCCAGTCAACACTTGTCGTTACCTCATCAAAGGTTTTTCTGGAGTACAAGCCAACGGGAAAAGGATTAGGAGAACGCGGTGGCTCAGAGCGGCGCCGCCCCTCAGTTATTTTGGCAGAAGGGCGTCGAATTTAAGTCGGGGGAGAAACTAAGAAATTATTACCTCGACAAGCCAGTAGATAGGGTGGTGTACACAAATTCGTATTTCGACAAAACTTCGTTTGTAAACTTTTTTATTGCCCTTCGTTTTATTAAAGAGCCTTTTATTGTGAGTTTTATTTTGCGTTTAAAATTTTGAACATGCTTCGGTGTCAAGGGTAGTGGAATGGAGTTTTGCTTCGGAAATGTTTAGTTATGCCTTTGTGTGATTTGGAGTGAGCATAAAGAACATTTTCGAGTTTTTCATCTTTAAAGTTATGAAAGTTGTGTTTATTATTATTATTATTCATTTCCCCTTTGAAAATGTTTTAAAGTAGTTTTTGATGAAAGGATAAAAAATTGCTATACAAAATAAATGTTGTTGGTTTTGAGCAGTATCAAATGATTTTTTTTTTCTGTACTAAAGTCCCCATGTTTCGTAAAAAGTTTCTCAATAAGGTTATAAACGCATTAATGAAACTAAATAAAAAAATACGCTAAGACATTGGAATAAAAAAATATTTTTTTCTTCTTTTTTTTATTGTACACACAACACCCAAATATTGTAAAACAGAGCAAAGTAACATTCAATATCTTACACTATTTAATGTACGTTTAATAACAGAAAAATTGAAAATATTGCTAATTTTTAATTAAACTGAAAATAAATTTAATTATTAGATAGTTAATTGTTCAGTATCTTTAAGAAGATATCGCTATTTATGATACAGTTCTTGAATTAACAATTTCTCTTAAATTTCTTAGTAAATTTGAAGTATTCATATAAAAAATGAAGAAATTGTTCTATGCTAATTGTTGGGAAAAGATTTTGTCAACAAAGAGGGTCTTCACTTTGAAACGCATTAAATAGAGTTTAATTGAATGAAATTTCCTATAATAAGTGATGTATTACAAAAAAGAAATTTTTTTTAGCTAATAATGGCAAATTAAAACTAACATCGTTTGACTTCAAAACATTCCAAAAAAGTAGCAAAATTAAAAAGAAGTAATTTGAAAATTTAGAGGGGAAAAGATGCTGCCTTACAACTGTCTTAAAAGTCTGAATAATTTCATTCATTTTCTGTCATTTCTTGATTTATGATCACGTATGATTTTAAGGTGCTACACCAGTCTCTCTCTCTCTCAGTAAGTTAAGAAATAATACAATACTTAATTTGTAATACAATAATAAGTAAGTTAATACAATACTTAATTTTTATAAACGTTTTATTTCAATCCAATAAAAAAAATTGGTGAAATTCATTACTACATATCTTAAAAATAAAGTTCATTACTGGTGAAAGCCAACATCGAACATATACGCAAAAATACGATAAAATTTTAAAAAAATGATCAGCTGCGACATTTTGTGGTTAACGAAAACAATAGCCATTTTGATTAATAATCTAATAAATAGTCTTAAAATATTATCGTTTAATAATAGTGTAATACTCTAAGAATATTAAGATAATAAGTAAATAAATAGTCGCAGGAGCAATAAATAATATTGAAAAACGCAAAAAGCCATCAAAAATAGTAACCTTCCGAACACGATATACCAGTAATGATGAAAAATAGTTTTATGCATTTAAAACGTGATAATGTGAAACAAAAAATCAAAGGGAAAAATTTGTCTCAATATATTAATAGCTCTTTATCTTCTGGAGTTGGTTATGACTAGATTTTTATTCATTAACGAGCCAATCACTGTTTCTCTTTTTTGGGGGGAGGGGGGGGGGGCTAATTTTAATAAAAATCTAAAAGTGTAATTTAATAAGTCTTTAAAAGAAATATAGTATGAAGCAAAGCAAAGTATTCATATTTTAATGTAACTACATGAAATGATAGAAAAGAAAAACGCCTGTAAATATACTAACACATTTAAAGCTCAAAAATGGAAAGTTAGTTAAAGTTACCTTAAGTTAGCTTGTATGTTAAATAAGTTTGGTTAAAACTTGTTTTAATTTTTAATCACCAATTTGATAACTTTCCATTTATAAATTTTAAATTTCTTATTTGCCGGCACCCGCTAATATAGTCTTTTTAAAATAAGTATTAAAAAAAGGATTGAGACAAAAAAATGAATTGATATATA
>BMAW01099003.1:2121710-2132467 GCA_019974015.1 Nephila pilipes | reverse complement strand
TTCGTGCTGAGTTCAGTTACGTATTGCTTCTGGACTTCATTATTCAGCAGATTTAACAAAATTAACCCCACCACGCGGGATTTTTCAGTGGCGTCAGAACTCGATTCTGGTCGATGGAAAAGGCCACCAGAGTTGCAACCATGTGATCCTAGGTTACCTTACCTCTTTAAGTAGAAAAGAAAAATATGTCTTTTATTTAACTTAACATAAATTTATGAGTTTTTTAATATACAAGAACATTTTTTTTACTAATCCTTAATTTTAAATGTATATTTATGCTGATATATTATTGTGTAATATGTTTTCATCTTTTTTGAACGATAGCTTTTTTTGTATATTATTCAACAAAGTTTTCATTAATCTCTAATTTGAAATCTTTAAAATAAAAATGTTAAAGTATTGCTTAGAGTTCTTTTTTTTTTTTTTTTTTTTTTTTTTATTCACATTTAAAAAATTATATAAAGACATTTTTCAGTAAATTAAGTAACACGTTTTTTTTTCTAGCAAATATTTTAAACAAATAAAAAAAATTATCTTCTCAGAACTAATAAATATTAAGTAATTAAATGTTATTAATAATAATGTGTATTTACACAAACTTCACAAAAAAGAAGCAAAATTTAAATAATTCGATATAAAACCAACGTTTTTAAGCAACGTTTTTATATGGTGGCAAGTTTATTAGAAATTATTGAAATATTAGTTATTACTGTTAGTTATTTTATCTTTAAATTTACTTAAAAGAGACATTTTGTGAGCGTATTAAAAATTCATAATATAAAATCAAAACATGCATTTGAAAGTTTGTAGAATCATTCTATTAAAAAAAAAATGGGAACAGCAAATTCAGAAAAAATTATTGTGATAAGATATGGCGCCCTAATATTGGAAACTTTCTTTCTTGCAGATGATTAGACTAAAAATCTGGCAACTACTATATCTCGGAGAGTGTAAAGGGGAATGATATCTCCCCTTTGTGCAAGTACAGGTTTATCTAACCTCATGCGGTTGCGGTGTGCGGTGCTCCCAAGGGGAAAGAATTTTCCCTCAGTCCTAAAAGCGCCTCAGGAAAGAATTGAGTTATTATATTGAAATATTAGTTAAAACTTGTCAAAACGAATAAATATTGCATTGTTAGGCGAGTACGAACGATTCCCAAAATTTCAAAGCTCTGGCTTGATGGGAAGTTGATTAAATTACGATCGAAAATTTGATACACACACACACACACACACACACACACACCAAGTGAAATTCAGAAAAACGTTGTAAAAAGAATTTCTAATATTATATATATATAATATTTTCATCTTTTGTCCACATCAATGTATTATATATATATATATATATATATATATATAGCATGAGGTTATCGTAAACCTTTTGTACTCACAAAGGGGAGATACTATCTCCCCTTTACAATCTCCGAGATAGTAAGGGTTGCTGACTTTTAGTCAGTAATCATTCGCAAGAAAGAAAGTTTCCAATATTAGGCGCCATGTCTTATCACAATAATTTTTTCTGAATTCTGGTTCCCATTTTTTTTTTTTAATAGAATGACTTACAAACTTTCAAATGCATGTTTTGATTTTATATTATGAATTTTTTAATACGCTCACAAATGTCTCTTTTTAAGTAAATTTTAAAGATAAAATAACTAACAGTATTAACTAATATTTCAATAATTTTCTCTAATAAACTTTGCCACCATATAAAAACGTTGCTTTTAAAAACGTTGGTTTTTATATCGAATTATTTAAATTTTTGCTTCACTTTTTTTAAGGAAGTTTGTAAAAATACTACATTATTATTAATAACATTTAATTACTTAATATTTATTAGTTCCTGAGAAGATAATTTTTTATTTATTTGTTTAAAAATATTTGCTAGAAAAAAAAAACGTGTTACTTAATTTTTACTGAAAAATGTCTTTATAAATTAATTTTTAAATGTGAATAAAAAAAAAAAAAAAAAAAAAAAAAAAAAAAAGAACTCTAAGCAATACTTTAACATTTTTTTATTTTAAAGATTTCAAATTAGGTTTATTGCATGAAAACTTTTGTTGAATAATATACAAAAAAAAGCTATCGTTCAAAAAAGATACATAAACATATTACACAATAATATATCAGCATAAATATTTTACATTTAAAAATTAAGCGTTAATTAGTAAAAAAAAATGTCTTGCATATTAAAAAACTCTATAAATTCTTATGTTAAGTTAAATAAAAAGACATATTTTTCTTTTCTTACTTAAAGAGTGTAAGGTAACCTAGCGATCATGGTTGCCAACTCATGGCTGGCCTTGTTTCCATCGAGCCATAGAATCGAGTTCTGACGCCACTGAAAAACTTCCGCGTGGTGGGGTTAATTTCTGTTAAATCTGCTTAGTCACGAAGTCCTCCCTTATCGTGGAGTAGAAACTTGGTTAGGGAGATGTCAGCTCAGATGTTGTCCTCGTCAGGCGATCGAGGTTCAAATTTAGGAGGTCCGTCATCAATAGCCCTAGTGTTGCTTCTAAGAATGACGTTAAGTCAAATATTGTCTGTAAAAGTTTACGATCAATGTAAAGTTTTTATTATAATAGAGAAATTTATTCATTTTATGACTTATTACTCAGCAAAAAAGTACAAAAAGATAAATTTAGTATACAAAACTTTATTTTTATCTTAAACACATTAAAAAAATGGGGAATCGAGTTCTAATTCCTTTTCTAAATTGAAACAAAAACATTGTTTGGGCCTATTTGTATTCAATATCTTTATTTTATTAATACGTTTGTAATATGTCTTTATTTTATATGTATGTAAAATTAATTTCTTATGCTATTCCCGCACCATCAACCCAGTTTTTATCTGTTTCGTCCTTGTTGTTTTGAAAAGAGAACTGGATTTGACGGGCAACGCCTTGTATCAGTTCGCTTGTTCGCCACACAGTTTAGCTGATGGCAGTCGTTAAAATAAATTTATAGTTAGTTGAAAAGTTTCTTATCTTTTTACACACGACTATATTTGGATCCCCCGGGTGGGCATGAACCACTAAATTATCTGCTGAAAGAAAAGTTAAGCGATATTTATTTGTATTTAATTTTCATTATTTACGTTCCATCAATGGATGAAGCTACCATTAAGAAAATGCGAGGTCGTGCGAAATCGTATCTCCCTCGCATTATTAACTCAATTTCGGAACATTTCAGAAAATCCGAGTTACTTTCAAGGACTGAAAGACTGGATAATATATTTCAATATTTTGACCATTACGGTGCTATGTTACCAGAAGAACAATCGGAAATCGAGGAATTCGAAGAAAAATATTTTGATATCAAAGCAAAACATCTAAGCGCTGTTGGCGCATTGAACAGCTCATCAATTTTGAATGTTTCTTCCATAACCTCTAAGAACTGTATCACAAACAAACTATCTCCGAGGGAAACCAAATTAATTCATTTACCTCGCAACACAGTCCAAGGTCAAAATATTTCATTTCTGCCTAATATACAAATAGATTCAAAGAAACACAAAGTACAAATCGTTTATCAAATTGTAGTGAATGGTCCAGATTTAAAAAGGAACTCAAAAGCATGACAAGGCGTTGGACATTTCTTGCTATCGGCATTCGCTTAAGAAGAGAAAAAGAATGCAAAAACTGACACTATATGACTGCGTTACAGAATTTCAGAAGAGCCAGGAGATTCATTACAAAATTGAACTATTTTATAATGAATATTTCTTTTAGCATGTTTATGTGTTATGTACTGTATATACAATAAACAAATTCACATAAAAATAGTCTAAAATTAAAACCAATTTCGTTTACTCATTGTAACGTCTGACTTTTTATTTATTGTGTATTAAAATTATCACGATTAACCTATTTCATTTAGAGCTTTATAGTCTAAGCGCGAATATATATATATATATATATATATATATATATATATATATATATATATATATATATATATATATATATATATGTATATATAATGTTTGTGTGAAGTCTATGCGGACTCCAACTGTCTCACTTATGAGCAAGCACAACACAAATTTAAGTAAAAATATCAGCTGGATTGAGAAATCGCCACTATTTTTTTTTATTTATGATAATGATGAATTGCCATTTTCAGTTAATTACTTATTGACTGAAGAAATTCGTTTCTTTTTGCTTATTAGTTCTTTTTTCCCCCTCTTTTACCGCATTAGAAGTGTTGACTTTTTAAAAAAACATTATATATATATGTGAGTGTGTTATTTTATTTGAAAAAAAAGTAGGGTTACACAATTTTTTTTAAATAAATCTATAAGAAAGTAAAACTGTTGTTATTACTGTAGAAATTTTCCTGTTACATAATTCGGCATATGCCAGATACTTACCTCTATCTCTCCCAACCGAATAAAAAAATGTGTCGAGAGATTCACATAACCTCTCTTTTTTTTCCTCCATTTATTCCAAAGCCGAATCCACCTCGGCGCCGGATTCAAACAACTTAAAAACCCGTGCCTAAACCGCAGGAAGCCAGTTTAGCAGTCGAATTTCAATTTCAGTCCCAAACTGGGAGATAAAGGGAGGGGAAGACTGGGGGGACACGAGGGGTGGTTAAGGATAGACCGTTTTTCTGTCTATCTGACAGAGCTAAGCAAACAGGCCTTTGATCAGGAAATGCCGCGTGGCGATCCAGCCACTAGAAGAGGGGAGGGTTGACAGTTGCAAGGAGGGTGGAAGGGTATGTCTCCAGGGGAGTAATCCCCACTACAGCGGCAGCCACTCTGCATATCAATGGTTCATGGAAAAGCGATTTTCTCACCCGCAGAGTGTAAAACGAGAGGCCGGCCTTCACGTGAAAGATGCTGCTATTACCATCACCCGTCGCCTAATTGCCGCTAAATAGGAGGGATCGTCTGTTGGATAAAAAAGAATATACTGGTTCTGGTTTGATCGAAGGTTGGAGAATGTGTTCAATACTTGCATTGTTTGTTCGTGCATTGTATGGGCTGTTATAATAATTGTTAATATTTTTTTGTTGAGATGCATTTTGTTGAGAAAACAATTTCTTAAAAGCATCGTTTTATTCATATGACCTCGATATTTGTACTGTATCTGATTAGATATATGGACATTATAAATTATAAAAGAATAAATTGGAACACGACTTGAAAAGCATCACAAAATTATAAACAATTTCCCCTCTGAAAAAAAGAGCATCGCACAAAGGAGTAATGTTTTCTACTGCAAAATGTAGACATGTGGTTTGAGTTAATAACTTCTAATACGCTTTGTAGTAACACTAGAACGAAGTTTTTCAACAAAATTTTACTTGGTATAGAAATTATACATTTTAATGTAAGTAATGCAATTAATCATTGCTGCTAAATTCATTCTACGCTTTATCATTTAAAGTAAATTTGTGAATTCAAGTATACCTCCTTCATAGTTTTCCCCTCACGATGGATTAAAAAAAAAAAGATCTCACGTTCACATGGATCAAAATTATTTCCTCATTTTTTTTATACTTTTTGATCCATAAATTTGCGTCTTCCATTCCCATCGCACAGCACAGAATAATTTACAATTACTTGCGGTACATTTTTTTGTTTCATTTGGCAAAAAATTAACTTGAAAAGTTTGTATTTTTAGCGAGGACCCTTTTTTGAGTAATTAAATTTTTCATCGGTTTTGAAGAAATATTAAATTGCTCCTTGTAAATTAATCATTAATAGAAAAGGAGGTAAAATTTGAGTGAAGACGTGATTTTTTTTTTAAATGTTTTTACATTTTTTTTTCAAATACAGTTTTAGTAATATATTAAGTAAAGTATCAAAATAAATGGCTTTTTATATTTTATTATTGTTATTATGCTATGAAAAACAAATTTTATGGTATTGAGGCTTACAGTAAAAATATGAATAAAAAAGAGCCTTTTCAGGCAAAAAAAAATGTAACCAAAACAAATGGCTATTAAAAAGAGATAATTAGCTTATAAGGGATCTCAAGTAAATACAATTTTCAGGAGAAAAAAAAATTTTAAAATTTTTCCGAATACTTAAAAATAAATTCTATGGAAATATTCTAATTATTTACCTAGATATGATTAAAAACATATATGCTTACTTCCAAAGAATTTCAAGCCTCGGTAGCTTATTGATCACTGTCGCGGCCTGCGGTTTTCGTCAAGTCGTACGTTCAAGCCTTGATGCTACTAATGACCCATTGTATAGAATGCACGTTAAATCTGCCGAGCCACAAAGTCCTCCCAATAGCGTGGTGGGGATGTTGGGAGTGGCAGAGCTTAATACAAAGCAAACTCAAAGTACTCAGTGACAAGAACTTTTTCTCTTAGCAATATAATTTTAAGCTTGCATTATTTTTCTAAGTGTAAATTTTTTTCTTAAATTCCCTATTCACCAGGTATTTAAATTTTAAATATTTTGTTATTGCTTAGTCTTAATATTAAAGTATTTAAAAAAAAAACATTTTTCTCATGATCTATAACTACTTCTTGGGAAGTGTAGATTCCATTGTTCAGCATCACAGTAGTCATTTTCGGCAACGACAGAGATAAAAACCCATAAGTGTTAAGTAACCCAAAAGCCATTTTTCGAAACGGTAGATCTTCTTTCACGCTTTTTTCAGTATGTTCGGTGTTCCAGTTTCAATAATTGTAGTTATTCGAGTTTTCAGTTCGTCGATCTTCACCAGCAGGGATAGGAAAAAATACTTTATCTTTTAAATAGTCCCAAGGAAAATATCGGAAGGAGTTAAATCAGAGCTCTTTTAGGGCCACTGAACACAGTTGTTATCTGCTCTCCGACCGATTCATCATATCGTACTACTGAACATCGTTCGTGTTTCTGGGGTTGGCCACATTGAAAATTTACGATTTCATAAGCTTTAAATTATTACTTTTAATAAATGATCTGTCCAAAAAGTTTTTATTTTCTTTAGTTTTGCTATAATAGCTATTCAAAGTTGGAATATTCTTTTGTAAACATCCTGTATTTAAAAATTTAAGAAATAAATTTCTTTTAAAATTCATATGTAATTTATGTAAAAAAAAAATCTTCAAAAATAAAATTATCTCAGAATAAGCGCAAAGAGATATATTTTATTATTTCTTATAATACGGTGTAACTTTGGTTGATTGGTAACTATTCTGATATAATTTCCCCTTTCTAATAAATGTAAAATAACTTTTTACAAAGCCGTTCTTTCTCGAATAATCCACTTTTTGTTTTAATTATGGTTTTGCAGAATATAAAAATATTTTTAAATTTTCCTTTTTTTATTGAAATAGATTCCTAGAGTGAAACATATAGATTGCAAATAAACTAAGAAATTTCTTTTTCATATTAATTAAAGTGAATTTATTCCTATTTTTTCCGTTATATTTATAAGTGCCTGGATCCTTCACTATTCCCGTATGAGTGAAAAATTTGTCTAGCCAAAATCAGCCAAATAAATATTTACTTGCTGCTGGAAATCCTGATTAACTTTCTGAAAATATTGATTGATAATAGATTAATTTAGTACTTTTCATGCGTATTAATTACATTTGAATGAAGACTCTCTCTATTTTTTCTTAATCGTAATATATTTAAAATGTTGTTGGAAATTGGATTTCTGGAATTCGAATTCCAGCTTATTGTTTGTCGTTTTATTTTTAGGATTCATTATCTTAGAGTAATCAAATGCTGATCATAATATCACTTGAATTATTTCGTCAATTTGATTTCCATTAATAAAATCCTTGCAACTGGTATTGGTGTGTAACTTCATTAACAGTTCAAAATATATTACGTACGGTTAATCGCTACTGGTATGTCTTATTATTTGTAACAATATCTTTCACAAATGCTGTTGACCTACCTGGACTAATTCAATTTCAATAAAAGGTGTTTTGGTTCTTACGAGCCATTTGAATCATTTTACGATAGCCAAATTAAACATACACATGAATGTAAAGGAAAAAAATTATTGTGCTTTCATGCTTATTTTAAATGTCTATTAGAGAGGATCCTACAACTGGATAACCTTCATATATCATTACATGCTATTTGAATAAATACTGACTACATAAGTCTGCCCATCTTTTCTTAAAAGAAAAAGTCTAATACAATAATATGAATATACTATGAGAACATTCTTACAAGATTTTATTTAACTTGCTATATTCATATGTATATCGCACCAGTTCATAAAATTTGTACTCGAATTATGTCCCCTCATCCACATGAGATGAAATCTGTCCTACTTGTATAATTCCGGAGACAATAAAATATATGATATACAATATAAGTTCAAATGAATTGTATTTTTTCATACACGTATAACTTTCATAATTGTTTTTTTAGCTTTAAATTTCCAAAAAAAAAAAGAATTATATAAATATAAATAAAATAGAAAAAAAACTATTTTAAAAACATACATTTTTATAAATGTGGACTAGTATATATAATATATAAATGTGGACTAGTACATTTTTATAAATGTGGACTAGAAGGAAACGAAATAGTTTTTTTAAATATAAAATAATACATAATACATTAATTAATACTTCTTGTTGATTTCTTGCGTAAGTGAGTAGCTATGGTACTTATTTTATTGGTAATTACCTATGTACCTTATTTAAGCATTTCAGTTCTTATAAATTTGTATTATTTTACATTATTAAAAATTATTTTTGTAGCTTTTAGTTCATCTTTAAATGAAAGCTTGATTTAAAAAAACATATTTTAATCATAATCTTTGCTTACACAATCAGTACTTCAAATATCGAAAACGAAGAAGAAAAAAACTGAGAAAAAATCCAATCAAAGAACTTAAAATGAAAAATGTTTTACCCCTGACACAACCAACTGTTACTCTCAACCCTCGAGTACATCGGCAGCAAATATGAATAACAATGAAACATCTCTGTAATTCAGACCCAAGTGATAGGCGTGGCGCAAATATGTACTCCGCTATGTCAATGGACAGCGGCACAAAAGATGTTAAAGTCAATGGGATACGATTATGAGTTTCTTTGTGGAGGACAAATAGCACCCTTTTATCGGGGTTTGGAAATGGAATTTATCATATGAATAGATGTCTGTTAGCCCTCGCTGGGTTCTTTAAATTATTCACCCAGCTCCGTAGGCAATAACTGAATAGGTGCAAATGACGGTTTTGTGCTGTAAACCCTATTACTCCATTCATACACAGAGAAGTGGACGGTAAAAAGATGAGGCTATTTCCATCAAGCATGCTTGGGGGAGCCTATTACAAAACGTTTAGGCAGGTGATGCTCTTTGACGGTATCTGAATCAGGGTTTACTTCTGCTGGTTAGTTCCGGAACCTATAATTATCTTAAGTAAAATGAAGTGTTATTTACTTTGAAAGACGGTTACCAATAAGTACATATGTATGACAAGTTTTTTTTTTTACCTGAAGATTTTTATTTTGATGCTTGAAATAAAAATGTGTTTTAAGAATTCAAATATTCTTACACAGGCTAATATTTCTTCCGGTTAATTTACGGTCTTTTTAAAATGAATATATATATATATATATATATATATATATATATATATATATATATATGGAAAATGCTTAAATTTTATTATTTATAATAAATTTTAATAAAAGGAAATTATAAATTCCCTTCGAATGCTGGAAAATTTTTATTTTTCAATTTTATCTTACAATCATTATTAATCGATAATTAAGGTTTATTAAATAAATTTAAAGGAAAACTGTATCAATGTGGCTTGAAAATTTTAAAATGAATTTTTCATCTCGAAAGCTTTGTTAAAATCAGAATCGAGTTGAATATTTTAATTAAATTAATTATATTCTACTCTTTTCAATGTTTCCCCTTGGTTTTTCTGATCAAATAAATAGTATGTTTATCTTTATTTAATTTTGATTAATGGTATATGTAGTAAATTTCCTTGTATTTTTGTTTTATTCTTTCAAAGAAGGAAAAAAAATCTTATAAGAATTCTTGTGAAATTGTGACATTTAGTTGAGTAATTAAAAGAACATTTTAATTACCATTAACAAATACAAACAGATTAAATTCGTAAAATTGAAAAAAAATATATCAACATTAAAGACTGTTTTAAAATCAAGAAGAGCTTCGAAATATAAGCTTTACAATCAATATTTTTTATAAGTCTTAGCGAAATTTGCGCAAGAGAATTACAAAAGAGGGCCTCATTCCGACTTAAAATAAATTAAAACTCATTTCATTTCAATTCAAGGAAATTAATGAAAATGTGTCTCCTTCATTTCATTAAAATGAACAAAAAAATTCCTCCTCTTACAACCCTTAACACCTATTTAATATCTTTCGGAAAGAAAAATCCTCTTTTGATTTTCAAAAACTAAAAATCAATTTTCTTCCAATAACAAGCCCCCCTATCTGAATCCTTTGTTTTCCATTGAACAGAGATCAATTTTTTTTTCTTTTTCGGCATTGGAAAATCAAACACGGGGGAACTAAGTAGTTACTGCTCTCTCAGGGAGAATTACCAGACATACTCAACTGATAGTATTTAAATCCTCTGGCACTCTCAACGGTACAACGAACGCAATCCGTAAAACAAACCCCCCTTTTGTACTTAATAAAGTACCTCTTCCTCTTCTGATATATTGTTCTGACTAATCCCAGATTCCTTCAGCCCAGTTCATTCAATTCTTTCGAACTTACTTGATAAGGGAGAAGAAGTTCCTTTTGTAAAAGAGGGAGGAGGAGATAAGAACAGAAGGGGGGGGGGGG
>BMAW01099003.1:2101361-2118886 GCA_019974015.1 Nephila pilipes | reverse complement strand
TCATTTGGGGGATTAAAGGCCAATGGTAAGGGAACGCTGGAGGCAATTAATCCCGGTATGCGAGAGAGGACTTTTCTGTAGGTGTAGCCCAGTTTCCTCCCCCGTCTTCCCCATCCTCATCTTGAGCTTCTTATTCTCGCATTCTGGAGATTTGAGTATAGGGATGAGAATGGGACGGGGAAGAGTGAGAGAGAGAAGAGAGAGCGGAGGATGGAGAGGATGGAAGTGACTCGCAGAAGCAGTGGAGCGCTTGCTGCTGCTGCAAACAATTAATATTCCGTCGTCAATATTTACTCTTCGTTTTAATTAATTCGCAAAAGTTTCTGATCTCCTGTTCCCCTCCTGGTCGCTCTCTTTTGCGGAAAAGATAGACAGAGCAGAGAGAGAAGAACGATTGCATCATCCGTAAAAGGAGTCAAATATTGACACTCGCCTGGAGTCGGGGAGGTACGCTCCTCCTCCCTCCCATCGCACCCTCCTCCTTTTCGGAGCGAAGGCTTTGGAGGTGAGGAATAGTGGTGTATCTCTTGTTCAGTCCATTGGTAATGCGTGGTAGTGACTAGGTTAAAGATAAATGCCGTTTGATGACTAAATTCTATTATCGAGAAATCATTTGTGCCTTTTTTATTCGAGATAATAAGAACAGTAAATTTTTATTCGTGGTTTTATTCTTATTTTTGTTCATATACATTCCATATAGCTGATATATATTAGTATATTTTATCATATGTACAAATTTACTTTGCATTTCATTAAATAATATTTATTTAAGAGCGGTTATTTATGTAAGAAATATTAACGAGAGTTATTCAAAAGATTTTTTATGCATGACAGGACATAAATTTTGCTTTCGGCAATTTGTTTCAGTTTTAAAAATAGATTTTACTTTCTTTACTTTTTTAAGATTCGATTGCACTGAATCAAATGTCAATGAATCTTTTATTGAATACTCTGTTATTATATAATAGTTGTTGGTTTAATACTTTTTGTGTTGTAATTATTATTAAATAAATTCCTCAAATATATTTAATGAAATAGAATTTAATGCACAATGAAATAGACATCTTAGAGTGTACTTAATTTTTCGGAATAATCAAATGAATTGATGAAAATATTTCTGATCAATTTTTCGAAATTAAAAGCATTAGGTTTTACAAACAATAATTGAATTTTCGATAAAATGCTCATGTAAAGTTTGATGTTGATCTGCTAATTAAATGATAGCTAGTATAAGCAATTCCTTAAAGAAGTAAATCAGAATGTACTCATTAAGTAAAATATTTATTTGAAAGCAATATAATATATATTAGTAATCTAAATTTCCCTTTATTTGACTTTTACTTACAATTTATAATGATTCAAAAATATTTTTCACGAAAATTCTAAAACATAATTGAAAATATCTATCGTTTTGGAGATTTTTACAAACATATACCATGTTTTTAAAATCAACATTTTTTTTTGGTACAATAGCTGAATATTGAAGAAAAATATTTGAACCAAATTTGACCGATAATTCTCATTTTACGAAATATTTAATAATATTAATAGATATAATGTGCTGTAAAAAGTATGTATTTATAAATTTAATGCTTTAATTCATATATATATATATATATATATATATATATCAAAGATAAGTAAGTATGTATAAATTGCTTGTACATACACAAATTTTGTTTATTTTTAAAATTTATTTAAACCTCAAGCTGTCCGAAATACAGAGATCACATTACATTTATTATATAATTATTTACTTTTGATACTTTTTTTCCTAGAGTTTCATGAAAATTGGAAGAATATCTGATGAAAAATATCAAGACGTTGAGTTTATATTAGAGCATGTAAGTTATTAAAAATTCTAAGCTTCTACATAAAACTAGTAAAACTTTTATATAATGGTGAATTCTAGCACAGTAGTACTAAGCATTTAATAAAAATAGAAGTACACGGATTCCTTTTATCATTGAGACAATATAACTATTAAATTATTGCTGAAACTTCCCTCTCACCCCATTTGTTTGTTGTAGAACCAAGAAAACGACTTTATTGTTTCATAATGTTTCGCATATTTATTACTAGAAAAATATTAACATGAAATAACTTTTTTTATTATACTTACCTTAACATTCTATACTTATGACAACAACATTTTCTTACTGTTAAAACTAGAAGTTTGAGGTTTATATATTTTTGAACAATTATATATATATATATATATATATATATATATATATATATATATATATTTCTATAAAATGTATTAAAATTATTTTCTTTTTGAATTTATTAGGAATTTAAATTTTTTTTAAAGTTTCACGATAAAGTAACACCAATTACTTTCGTAATGATATACACAAGAATCTAACAAAAATAATCTGAAAAGCAATATTGTACCATTAAATTATTTGATGTATTAATAGAAATGAATATTAAAAGCTTGGTGTATAAATAGAAACGATTTTTAAGTGCTTGGTGTATTAATAGAAACTAATTTTAAATGCTTAATGTTTTAACAGAAAAGAATTTTAAGTGATTGATGTTTTAATCGGTCAGATACTGAAAAAGGGTACAAATATTGAGTTTTGTATTGAAATAAAAACTAAACTTTTAAACAAAAGACTTAATGCCATAAGAATTGCAAAAGTTTATCAAGATATAAGAACTGATTTGGAACAAAACATGCATAAATTAAGTAACTTGTACAAAAGCTCAAGAAATTGAGTAATCAGATACAAAAATTGAACTATATTAACACAAATGTACAAATATTGGAACATTCATTATCGTACTCAGTAATAAACAAATGTAACTTGATTCAAGAACAATAATACCATAAAAGTATAGGTATGACTTCATTAAAAAATGTTTGAGAGAATAAAAAAAATTCTTGCAACTGTGTGAAATGTAATGAGTCAAGATCCATGGGGATCGTGGTTTAAAAAATAAATAACCCGCACTGCACTCTAGCACAAATATTCATTTTGCTTTTTACAGCGGCTAAATATATATAAAATAAAATACTAGATATTTTGAGAACCGCAATTCATTTTTTGATTAGGTGATTAGAATTTGTGGTTTTTTTAAAATTATTATTATAATTATTATTGAAGCAAGCTCTTTTTTTATATAAAGAAGCGCAGTATATTTTGAAAAAATTGGAGGTAATGTACGATTTAGCGAATGTGAATAAGAACATATTGTTTCCCTCGGAAGTCTGTCAAAATCAAGATCCTAAGATACCACTTATTGATCTGTATGTCATGGTTCATAA
Source organism: Nephila pilipes (assembly GCA_019974015.1). Lineage (NCBI taxonomy): Eukaryota > Metazoa > Arthropoda > Arachnida > Araneae > Nephilidae > Nephila > Nephila pilipes. The sequence continues at coordinate 2,115,612 of BMAW01099003.1, read as the reverse complement.
GTAGCAATCAGTATTGTCTGAAATAATTATTACCTACTGGTCCGTATGACTTCGTTACTTCAGGCACTGCACATTATATATCATAAGGAGAAATCATTACTGTCCAAAGGTGAAAATATCTTAAGAAATTGGGAATCGAATTTCAGACTCCCTTTTTTCGATTAATAATTTGCGACAACGTAATATGGCTTCCCAAAAAGACCGGTACTAATTAAAGGAAAACTTTATAACATTTATTTAGTTGATATACTCTCTAAGGCTGAAACATAGCTGTGCTATTGCTAATATATTCAAAATTGGCAATAATATAATTAAAATTTTTTTTTTTATCAATCCATTTAATAGTATCATTTTCAAGCCTTTTCATTTCCTCCATAATATTTTTTCTTAAGCGTTTTGGATAAATGTTTTTATTTTTTGGGAAAAAAAACACTCTTACATTTTATAGATTAATTTTTTCACCTAGATGGCTTGAGAGAAAATTGCGAAGACACACATATATAATCTATTAAAAATGAAACTCATTCATTAAAATCTGGATTTTAAAATTAGAATCTGAGATGAAGTTTTATAAAATCAAAATATTTAAATAAGTTACATATATATAAAATTAATAAACATATAGAATAAATAATAACTATCGAAGTGTATAATATAAATTATTTTTAGGTCTTAGGAACTATGAAGTATATATGTTGTAAATGTCTATATTTAGGCAATTTAAAAATTCTTCATTTCACCACATACAATTTGATCACATTATTTTTACGAGTAAAAGAAATTACTGTTGAACTAATCTCATAAGTGGTAGAATATTAATAAACATATATAATCGTTAACACATGTCAAAGAGTGTAAAATAAGTGACTTTTAGATCACGTTCTATGAAATTTATAAATATAAATATTTTTTGTCAGAGTCTATTAAACGAGTTTTAAACCCCTCATTTCACGAAATCATTTCATTTTTATCAATCAAAAGAAATTACCGCTATACTAAGCTCGTAACTGGAAGAAATCTGATAAACCAACTCCAAACCTCTTGCACAGAAGAGAAAACCTCTCCTCTAAGACCATCCCATTCGTTTTCCTTTTTAATCTGCGAAGGAAAAGCGAAGAAACATAATTAAACGCGAGTCTTCCTCTTTATTATTACACTTTCCCCCAAAAGTGATCGCATTTCTTTTTCTCCCGACTTTCTTTTTCTTTATGTATACACACACAGACACACTCTATCCCTCGCCATCTCTCTTAATACCGAATAAATTGCGCGTTAAAAAGTCTCACTCTGCCATTAAACAATAACATAACAAATATCCCAAACCCTAGACCACTTTTCTCCGCAGTGGGAAGAGGAAAGGGATTCGGTAGGGTGAAAAGGGGGATACTGGGACGCATGGAGCAAACGATAGAGCGCGCTCCGGCGGGCACCTAATGAAATGGGTATTTACTGATCACTTTTCCAATTGGCTGCCATTGGGGTGATAATGGCTGCCCTTTAAAGTCATTTTCTGCTCGGCTAGTGCCCGGGTCCGAAATTAAAATCGAATCACGCCGTCTCTCTGTTGACGCAAGGGGAGCTCTGTCGGCGCCCGAGGCGGGTTTTCGGCCTTTATTGAAAGCGATGGCGAGAAGGGACGAGCGCCAAATGGAGCCACATCCAATCCCGTGTTGTTTGGAAGCCGGGGCTTTAATGGAAAGGACGGGCGGCAGTCTCGTAAATGCGTCGCCCCCTCGTCGAATGAGAAAAAGAAACAGGGCGCCGGGTGTATTTTCGAAATGGCTATCGAGAAAGGAGAGCGATGTATTTTGGAACGAAGAAAGATTGTTATTTTTTGTTGATAAATAAGACAGCGTCGTTATTTATAGATTTTTTGTTCTTTGTTTTGTGAGAATTATAAAAGACCGAATAAAAATACAAGCTTCTTGATTTATGAATCGGTCGTTTTAAGTAAAAGAGCTGTTCTACATAATTTGATGAAAAGGCGGAAGAAAGCCTATGCTAACTTTTTCTCGTTTTGTTGGTGCTAAAATAAATTTGATGAAACTATTAGCACTGATTTAAAAGTTTTAATTAATAGCATATATTTTTTTAAATATATTATTTTTTATTTAATGTATTTAAAAAGGAACATCTATATGGTTATTCGGCCATAATGTCCTTACAAACGAATTATTTTTGCCAATAAGATAAATTACGAAAAATAATTGAGGGTTAAGGCGACTGATGAGCATTTATAAAGCTTTTTGCACAACAAATGTGCCATATTTAATAAAATAACTCATTAAAAGCACATTTAGTTTTGCATAGATGCATATTACAAAATCATTTTATAATGTTATACAAATAGGCATTTTAACTGTGTAAGATGACGTGACAAGCGTTGAAATAACTGATTTATTAACATAAGTGTAAGAATAATGTAATCCATCGAAAATAGCATTCACATAGAGAGCGCTTCACACCAAAATTTTAAATTTTTAACTAATTTTTATTTTCTTAAATATCTCCTTTTCTTTTTCGTACACTACAAACATGGATTGAGCTATTAATGAAAAAATTGGTTGGTTTTATTAACATCGCACTAGAAGCAACACAAGGACTACTGGCAACGGACCTCATAATTTTGAACCTCAGTCAATTGACGAGAACGACACTTGAGCTGACACCCTTCTCCTAACTTCCACACCATGCCAATGGGAAGACTTTGAGCCTTGACAGATTTAACGTCCATCAGCCCTAGCTACACGACAGCTCTTTAGTGGCATCAACATTCGAACCTACGACTCGATGAAAACCACCGGTTGCGAGTCTTCTACCATGACCACTACGTTACCTCGACCGTTTATTATTGTACAAAAGGAGAGATAATGTCTCCAATTAAAATGAATTAGCTGCTTTTCTCAATGAAAGAAATATTAATAAATTATTTCAAGAATTATGAATAATCTCATCGTAATTATTCACAATTATTTGTCGGAATTTATTAGCAATTGTAATATTTCTCTTCTGAACAATTAAGCACGAGTTTTTTAAACTTTTTCTGGAAATTTCATTTTTTTGAAGTTAGAAAGAGAAAACGAAAAATAAAAGAAAAAAAAATCAAATTCCCCTCTCTAAATAATAATACATACTTGAAAATACGTTTTGGCAATTAAAATTTCAGTTCTCATTAAATATTTATCTTCCTTTTCTTTCGATATTTATTTGACTCTCTCCCTTGTCATTATAAATAATTACTCTGAATTTAAAAAGTATCATTGGGGGGGGGGAATTCGCTTATCGTATACAAATGCATATAACAGACTGGCCTATCTCGTGTATCATACGAGAATGAAGAAAAACGCTCTTGATTGAAACGAAACATTCGTCTTATATTTCACATTGGATATATATTTTTGAACAAACGAAATCACATTTGATTTTTGTCACATGGAAGAATATTTAGCAGATCCATAAGAAAAGTTTGTAAGATCAAATAGGTTCAGTTATTTATCAATTATTGATGGATAAAAATATCTCTCAAAATGTTCATAGCATTAAGCAGAGGCTAAAACTCATAAAACTGAGCCACAATGAAATGATGAGGACTCAGCTTCAAACATGTATTCCAGCGCCATAATTTAAAATCTTGACAGATTTAATGCACATCTAAGACATGCTATAAGATGGACTATGAAATTTCAAGATCCAACTAGTTTTCACCAGTTATGAATCTATTACACAACCATCCATCTACCTAGGCTAGTGGTGACGAACTTATGTCCATGGGTTAAACACTGGCTTTTTAAATAACCCACGCATTGATTCTTATAACTTATTTCATATATCATAAAAGAGAATAGACAATTGAAAATTTATGAAAGTTATAATGTTCTCCACTAAAAACTGAAAATGTTATATTGATGGTATGGCATTCTTAACCAAACAAATTTTATATCGACGAAGAAACTTACTAATGCACTTTTAACGATGCTTGGGTCTTCATAATCACGTGAAAAATTGTTTTCCTCAATTAATTTTGAAAATGAATTTGAAAATGAAAATCAGAAATTATTTTCCTCAATTATAAAACCATTTCAAAAACAAAATAATTTTTGAAAATACTCATGATATTTAAGAAAAGATTTATATTTAATCATTATACAGGAAATAAAAAAAAAGGTTTTTGGAAAAGATTTAATCAATTTAAAAATTTAAATACTTTGCTAAAGCTATTTTAAAGAATTTTGGAACCCCGAATTCATGTAAAAAATTTATTTCCTCTGTGAAATTTTGAAAATCGACCAACAGAAATAAACATCGAAATGAATTGACTGCAAAATGCTTTAATTAATGAATACGAAATAGGTACCTAATATTATGAAACTAAGCAAAAACAGATTTTACTATAAGCACTTTTAACAACTTTATTAATAGATGTACTTACCTATAACTATGTTTATTAATAAAGAATATTTTATAATATTTATATATTTTTCTTTATTCCTTGTTCATTCAAAGACTCAATTCAGATGCACCGTGGACATAATGTTGATAATTCATGTCATCTTCTCATTGATTTCATTTCTTTCGCGTTAAAACTAATCCACTTCTCAAAAAGTTTTGTTAGGCAGACTATTGACATAAACTTTTATTAGTGTCGGAGTTTTATTTTGGGTGAAAAATTATTCTGAGTTAAATTCCCATATTCTTTAATATTAGACGAAAATAATTTTAAAATTGTTGGTTTAATAGACATTCGTCTCCCTTCCCTCGTCTATTTTTTCAGACTCAGATCCCTTATATATAGCTTATTCCCTGGTAATTATGATCCACAGACAGATGACGAGGTAGACATATGAATTAGCACTTCTCAAAAACTCATCCCACTCTCCGTATCCGTTTAGTTAATCAGAGGGCTTTAGACCCCAATAAAATATAATTTTAAGCTTTCTTGTGTAATAACAAGTAAATACATATATGATGATCTATAAACGGTTGAACTCGGATTTAGATATGACACCGGGTGAGAACTTTTTGGTAAAGTATCGTTTCAAACAGACGTCGCGGAGTAACCGAAACATCACATTCCCTTGTTTCGTGGCTGGCGATGTTCGTATTCAGTCGAGAGATCAAACCCAGATTCCACCACATATTTGACATTTAAAAGTAATGGGACTGCAGCTTGTTAAATTAATTAGAGAGTGGAGGTCCGCAGATGGATGTGAGATACTGATCAAGGTATCACCTGAAATGACATTCTGTTTACTTGACCAAAATTCAAAATTGTGAAATGCTTCGTCAATATTCCTTGTACAGCTTCTAGAGAGAGATGCTAATTCAAATCAAACCAATGTTCAGAATTCCTTCATGAGCAAGATTTTCACTAATATTCCTCGCGTAGCTTCCAGGATGATGCTGATTCAAATTAAACCACTTAATGTGTAGAAAAGAGAGTGCATGATTTTTATGGTGGCATATTTTGTTTCCGGATAGTGATCCACCATGAGCAACTTTTGGGAACAAAAGAGCAACCTGCTCTTTTGAAAGAGCGAAAACATCCCATTCTCGGTTTCGACGTAAGCTTGTTATTGCTGTTCATCGCCTTGAGAGGTAGAAATTAGTTCTTTCTCGTTAAATTATTCATGTATTCTTTTAATTTCGCAATCTGTTATTTTCATCTCTCAATCTGTTTATGTGTTCTTAGCACGCCATAATTTGTTCATCAGTTCTTTAGGAGCTAAATTTCGTGTTCGCTTTCAATGACTTCATAATCACGAAAATAATATTTTAAAAAATATTCTAAGGCAACGGTAGGAAAACTATTTAAGCTGAAAGACTTTCGAATTATATTTATTTAATAAAACAAGACACAAATGTTTCTGAAATTAAGTAACACAGATTTAAAGAAATTAAAAATTCCAGTTATTCGCCAGCATAAAAACTCCCAAACAGATATTTGAAATGATGCTATCCAAAGCACAAAGAGAATTAGCAGTAAGCTAATTCTTCTTGTGCTCGTCGAGATACCGAAAGTTGTATAGCTACGAGCGGTTTCTGAGCAATTGTTTTGACAAGTATTTATCTGACAGCTGAACCCCACACAAGCTCTAGGCTAATAAATGAAACTTCTTAAAATTCCATATATATTAACTACATAATTAATATTCAGGATGTATATATGTTCATTAAATGTATTATTTTTCGTATCGTAATTCATGAAAACATTTTACTCTGTACCAAGGAAAAAAAAACTGACCTTCTTTTGTTATATTTTGTATTAATTATTTATAAACGCAGTGAACAAAAATCCTATATTATTTTATTCCTTACTTGAAAATATATTATATATAAACATAGGAGAATGTTTCTTATGAGGAAATTAATTGCTTGGCTGTATGGAATATGGAGCAAAAATGGCTAACATCCCTTAAAGAGTGGTAATCCATCTGAAAAGTGTTGGCCAGTTTTGCTTGTTTGTTTATTAACGTCGCATTTAGAAACAGCACACGAGGATCGGGATGACAAGAAACATTGATAGATTGTATCAGTCCCTAGAGGGTTTTAGTGTCATCAAAACTTGAACTTACCAAGCTATATGCCAAGTATAAAACCACTTGTCATGCGTGGCCGCTAAAAGAATATAGTAGGTGAATGTTTTAGTAGATTTCATGCATATATCGACAACAGTAAATTAAATAATTAGAACTTGAAATATATCCATAACTACCAGCAAGAAAAATTTGATTGATGTACATGGAAATGTGTTAAGGAAAATAAATGGATCTTTTTTGCTTAAGTTTGAATTTAATCGAAAGACCGCAAAATAGACGAGCTAAAAAATTTTAAGGCAGTCTTCACGTAATGTTAAATGATATAAACAAACATTGGAATACCTTTTACTACAACAAAGTGCTCAAACTGTAACTTTATATTCTGATTTGGCTATCCTACAGAAAGTAGCATATTCTGGTATACTTCTCATTTTTGTCCGAATCAGTCCATATTTTCTTGTGTAAAATGCGTTCCATGTTTCGTTTCTTAAGCTATAATTCTGAATAGGTTTTGAATTTGGCATATGCAAGTAAAAAAAGACGTGTTTTAGAATGTTCTTAAATTTAAAAGTACTGCATTGTAAATGGATGTGCGTGACAAGTTCTTATGAAAATTGGAACAATTTCCTGTTTGGAAATGTATTTGTTTCAAGTTTCGATCGGATTCTTTGCAATTAGGCGTAGGTGGTTTTAATTCAAATTCCGTTCCGTATGTTGTTAAGCTACGATACACATTTTGATTTAATTAAACATTAGGATTGATGAAAAGTTCCAACGAGAGAATAATAAAAAAAATTTAAATAAATTATCATTGTTCACTTAACATTACAATATGAACAAAATGGGCTTTGTTTGATTTTATCGCCCTAATACGAGATTGCCTTAAATTAGTTACCCTGCCAAAACAATTAGTCAATGCGCGTAACAGTGCGAGCAGACTTATAAATAAATAGTGAGTAAAATATAAATAGAGTTTTTGAGAAGAATCCCAAACACACACGTGATAACTGATGAATTTTTTATCTGAAATACTTCGACATATCCATAATTTTTCAAACCATTGTTGTCATTTAAGGAAATGGATGAGACACTTTGTGCATAATCCCCTTTTCTCCGCACAGTTCTGCAACATTATATACATCATACAATCCTGCAAAAACCTATTCTTAACTTTCTAAGCCGACCCCACACTTTATACACTCCTCACAAACTAAATTTTCTCGTCTACAAGCACAAATACGGGAGGGCAAGCGAACGCCAGAATGCCCGGGCTCTACGTCGGAGCCCTAATGGCCCGGGCCGCCACCCCTTGTTTGTCTCGAGGGATGTTGACGAGCGACCGAAAGTGACGCGCTTCCTCACTTGACGCGAATAGGGCGCGACATATTTGAGTTTTCTCAAATTTTCTTCCAACCGTGTAAAGCCCCTGTAAGTGAAGTGAAATTAGTCTAGGATGGCAGGAAAGCATATTTTATCCGGCGCAATCTGCTTCGGTCATTAAGTTCCGGTTGCCACAAATAGACTGGGTAATGCACTTTCAAAATCTCCCCGTTTTCCCAAAATGTTGCCGATAATTTCGACCGCGAAGAATGTTAGCCCGTTAAATGGGTTTGGATAAATAATCAATAGCATTTTAGGGCGGAGCGTTTATTGTGTATGTCTGGAGTTGTTAGTGTAAGAGGAAACTGATGTGTTTGTGTAGGCTTTAATGTGGAAATAAAGTTCTCTTTTGTAATTATCGGCTCCGTCAACATTTTCAGCGCTATAAAATTGCCTGTAAGTTGTATTTACCAAATGTATTCGTTGCATTGGCAGAAACATGATTACTCAAATGGGTTTGATACATTAATACCAAGCATATAAATTTATTTAAGTTTTGGTTTTACTTGTATAAATCCAAACATGATAAAAAAAAAGAGAGAAAATACTGTCATAAAATGTGCCATTTATTCTTTAAAGAATCGAATGGACAAAAGTGAGAATAAAATGATTAAAATACTGTCAGAAATTAAAGTGTCCTTCATTCCACAACAGACGAGTATCTTGCCAGCTCTGGTGTCGTCCTCGTCACTTGACCCAGGTCCTTCGCTTATACCGCTCGTTATGCTTCTAAGTGTAACATTCGTTCAGAATCAATAAGTATTTCCACAATGTAAGTTAAATGGAATGAAAGAAATTACGTTGATAGGCTGACATAAATATCGACAGTGTCACTTTAAAGCTAATTAAACGACCACAGTAGCCGAATGGTCATGCACGCGAGCACGTGGGCGGCGTTGTTTCTTTTAAGTCGTGGGTTTGAGTCCTGATTACATTACAGACCCATCGTGTAGTGGGGCTGATTCAAGTTAAATCTGTCAAGGCTTCTAGTTCTCAAATTGTCACAGTAAAGAAGTTTGAAGAAACAGATGTCAGGTTCGGTAACGTTTTTGTCACTTGACCGGGGTACAAAATTAGGAGTGAGATTGAAATTGTAAATTATCATTGCAATAAGAAACTACATGAGGGTTATTAGAGACGGACTTCATTTTTTTTAACTTTGGTCAGGAGACGAAAATGACACTTAAGCTGTGTGTGTGGTTCTCTCCCTTCCTCCCCTCTTCCACGCTACGTCAAAGAGAGGATTTGGAGCCTCAACAGACTTTACGTTCATCAGCCCTTTACTCCTTCTTGACACGGCGGGGTTTCAATGGTGTCAGGACTCGAACTTACGACTTGACGAAAACATCCCAAGCCGTGAGTTTTCAACCATAACTTTACGATTGTAGCTGCCACGTGGTTTGGTAAGTATGGTGCCAGGTTCAGATCTCGTGGTCTTGATTTTGAGGCTCAAAATTAAGGGGTCGGCCTAAGTAATTGCATATTGGGATTGCAATATACTCGTAATTAATTCCATTTTATACATACTATTGACATTATAAAAGTGGCAGAATTTAAAATATAACTGGACCTTAAAATCATTACATTTTGAAGAAATTTGTCCTGAACGTTTATCATACCATCATGTTAATAATAATATTAAAATTTGTGTGAGCATTTTGTATCTTTGGAACTTTTCTTCTGAAACGTCTTAATCTTCTAAGAGTTCGAAAAAGAATTGCAAGGACTGGCTATTCACGATCCTTCCCTCAACTATTATGTGGGCTTATAATTTTTGATTTCTATATTATATGTATTATATATATATATATTCCATATGTATTCGTTGAAAGTTAAGTCCGTCGGACGCGAGTACTCTGTTAAGATAGATCTCTAATATTGACTTTAGACTAAGCTACATACATGTTGAAGTAGAATAGACTGAAAGAGTACAATTCTGCATATTTCATAACTTTACTGTTAATGAATTGAGTAAATTCTTTTTCCTTGCCTCTTCATTAATCTATAGTCATCGCAAGTCAACTCCCTCAGACCCGAGTATGTTAGTAAGATCGATCTTTAACACTGATGTTAAAACAGTTACAAACGCGTTGAGGGTTGGTAATCAGAGAGAAAGCATATTCATCATAATATAAGAAATATCAATAAACTGATAAGGATAATCATCTGCCTCCTTATTATGTGTCTGTTTTATTTATGTGCTTTAGACTTTAACTTAGTGACAACAAATGATGACCGCATAGATAAGTAATAGTGAGGCGTTGCACTATAGTACGGGTAACTCATAAGTTTATTGATATTTTGAAGTTTAAAAGATCTTTTTTTTATTTCTCACAAAATGATCTTTTGAAATGTTGATTTGTATTACATTTTATAAAACATTGATTAAAAATTTCTTTTTCTTCCCTGTTAAGTTAATGGAGACACAAAAATACTTCAAATTTTGCATTTAATTTTTATTTTGGTATTACACAACATAAAGCTCTAATTTCTTGAATGTATTGTTTTTTAGAACATTCAAAAACTGAATTCTAAAATTGTATCAAAACATGCCTTGCTATATATTTACGTTTTCCTCAAAAAATTTTTGAAGGACTTTGGTACATTTTCTACGAAATCTAACATATGTATTGCTGACATTTTGACTACTTTTAAAGGAGGTGCTAGGTAGTGAATATAATTTTTATACTAAAAATAATCTATAACTTAATGTATTACACAATATTTGTATAAAAATTACGGAAAATTGGGATCCTGAAATTTAAAATTTTATTAAATTTAGTTTTTGAAATTATAATTATATTTAGTGTATGTAATGTTATAAAAACACTATTATAAGTCCAGTAAATTTTAAGTAAGATGTGCCCTGAAGGTAAGTCCATGATTTAGAAAAGTGTATAAACAAATATTGTTTATTAATTGCTCATACAAAATTAATTATACTCGTATAAGTGTTTTTCTTTGCAAAAGCAGACACATAAATATACAAATATACCAATGTTAAAATATGACTTATATTACTTTATATTTAATATTTAAAAAGAGACGATAATTTAAACATGTGGCACAAAATAATGTTTGGCATAGCTAAATGTTTCCTTAGCTCAGTTTCCTTAAAGAAATGAAAATGTAGTTTCTTTATAACAGTAAAAAAATATTTGAAGATCAGAATTGAACAAGGCTAGGAAATTAAAAGTTACTAGATGTTCATGAATGTTTCCTTTACAGGTTTGTAAACTCAGAACTCAGTTTTCACGAGCTTGAAGAGAAGGAAAAAAATCAATTCATTTCCCTAGTATTTTGAGTTATAATTATTCATGTAATTTTTTTCATAATATATAAAATAAATACATAAATTAAATTACTGTATCATTAATTGTCCCTATATTCACAAATATCATACAACAACATGATTGTTTCTGTCGAAATATTTCGCAGCATTTTTTGACACATAAATGACCATTTATTATTATTATTATTATTATTATTATTATTATTTTGATGTTGTAAGCTAATGATACCAAAACCTCTTCAACTCATGACACCCATTTTTAATTAAGATTTTCCCTCGGTACCTTACCCTTTGTAAAATCATGACTAGTCATAAGTAGTCATAAATAAAAGATAAAAATATAAGATCCCCCCCTCCCTCGCCAACTCTGTGCCTGCCGTAACCAAATGGTCATAGTCGCGAGCTAGAGGCCAACTTAGTTTTTATTGAGACATTGGTTCGAGTTCTGATGCCACTGAAGACTGTAGCGCGGCTGATGTCCATTGAGTCTATCGAGGCTCTAAGTCCTCCCGAGGGTGGTGTGGAACTTTGGAGAGGGATGTACTAGCTAAGATGTCGACCTTTTCACATAACCGAGGCTCAAAATAACGAGGTCCGTCACCTACTGCCGCCATGTCTTCTGAATGCGATGCTAATAAACATTCAATCAATCCATGTAAGAGCATTGAAGAAATTTGAGATCAAGTACCATTTAATGTTCAATGGTTCTCATTATTCCTTACAGTGAATTCTTCCTAACATAAGGACTCGAACTTGAGGAAAGAAGGATGCATATAATATATTTTGCTTTTATTGACAATAATGTGGGAAGTCTTTGAATCTTCCTTGTATAGTAATATTTCCAAGCTCAAAGTGAAGCCTTCTACAATGGTATCGGCAATTTAAAAATACAGGTTGCTTGCGCCGAAAGAAAAGCGGTGGCCGTTCACGTGTCTTGGAAGAAACGGTGGAGAGGGTGAGACAGAGTATTGTTCGAAGTCCACAGAAATCAACGACAGTTGCCACCAAAAACACCGTTTATGCACCATTGATGCCGAAAACACTGCAAAAACTTAAAGAACGCATTTTTGTAGCATTAGGAACCATTGACAATATGATGCTACAAAATATGTTGAACAAATTCGATTACAGATTAAATGTTTGTTGTGTAACAAAAGGATCACATAGCGAGTATTTGTAACTGAAAATAAAATTAGGAATATTTTCTTTAATTTCGTGTATCACTTTTTTACAATATGCGTAATAGTTTCGAAAATATCAATATTTAAAATCTGGTTATTCATTTGTGCTAACCCTGTATATTGTACATAGTGTGGCTAACAAATGACTAGTTTTGTCAATCTATAGACTAACAGTGTAGGTGTCAAGATCAAACGACAGATGGACAAATCACACAACATCTCTTTCCATTTATTCCTCCGAGTCGATTGCGGGCCCCTTAGAATTCTGCTTGTTAGATTCAGGTAATACAAAGCTGAATAAATTGATCCCAAATTTCCTATGCTGTATATACAATTAAACGCAGCATAGGTACAATTACGAGTAATAAAAATGTGAAAATGATATGCGACTTGAAAAGTTGTATAGCATTTAGTTCAGCTCTCGATGAAGCCACAGTTATTCAGGATGTTCCTCAATTGACAATTTTTGTCATCTGTGTATCTGTAGACGTATACGCAAAGAAAGAAATAATATATATAGAGTGGTCTTATCGAAAAAAACTCGAGATATCAGTGTTAGAAATGCGCTTCAAGAACAAATGAACTAATTCGAATTGCTACTTGTAAGCATCTTGATAAAATTGCAAGTGCTGCGAATCACGGAGCGCCTGCCACGATAGGAAAAAAACAAGACCTTATTGGCTTTTTAAATGACAATTCCAAAATTTGGTATTTTTTACCTCTTCACTGTATAATTCACCGTGAGCATCAAAGGAAAGTTCTTCAAATACGAAAATATGGGGAAGATTGTTTAGCAGACTGCGGATTAGGAAAAAAATGTCACAGTGAATCTTCAGTTTAAGAAAGACGAAATATGAATTGCCCATTGATTTACTACATGTGTTATACAAAGTCGTCAACTTAAAATTTCGGGCAATTTTGAAGAACTCTATAATTCCATCATGACATTTACAAAAATAAATAAATAAAAAATAAAAATAATAAATAATAATCAAAATGCAATATAAAAATAAATCAAAAAGCCTTCCCCTTTCAGAATTAGAATATGAAACTTGGATTTCTAACTTCATGTTCCTTACAGACATTCATTGATTGTTATTGTTTTATTAACGTTGATCTCAGAAACAACACGAGTGCTATTGGTGACAGATCATATAATTTTGGACCTTAATCAAGTGAAAAGGACAACACCTAAGGACACGCCAATATAAGGAACACCACACCAATGTGAGAAATTGGAACCTTGATGAGATTTAACGTACACCAGCCTCGCTATACAAAGGAGAAAAAGTGGCAACATAGCTGAGCCCACGACTCGACGGAAAAAACGCTAGCTGCGAGTCCGAGACCATCACCACTAGGCTACCGCTGCTACTACAGACGTTCTAGAATATTTGCAAATATTTAATTAATCTTTACGTGAAAAAAGGAAAAGCAATTATTTGCCACAAACTGTACTTTTGAAGTAAACTTCGGTTTTTAAAACTTAATCTTTTTCCATGAGAAGAATCAAATATAAATAATATCAAAGAAGAAAACCTATATGAATACGAAAAAAAATTAGAAGACATGCAAGCAAATTTCAAACATACAGTCGCTCTCAAAAAATCGAGTATGTATCTCTCACTATATATTTATGAAAGGCATAAAATAATATTATTAAATACTTATTTAAACATAATATTTAAAAGAACAATGAAAGGTACAATACAAAATATATAAAATTAAGAAACGAACATGAAGAATTGATAATATTTTAATTAATACAATTTTTACGTCAAAGCTCAAAGTTTCAGAATAAAAAAAATGGGTATACAATCTATGAAATTTGTAAATTTGCTGCCTTTATTATTTTTTTTTTT
>BMAW01099003.1:2089580-2101351 GCA_019974015.1 Nephila pilipes | reverse complement strand
ATAGATTTAAAACAGATGAATGAAAAAAAGTCCGGCGATGATGATCAAACACCGGACAGTCAATTAAAATGTGATGAATAGAGTAAGGGACATGGCAGGAAGGACACTCGGGAGCATCTTCTCCAAACAAAAGATGTTTGTGAGTAAAACGAGTATGTCCAATACGAAGGCGAGTCAATCTGACATCGGCTCTTCGCATTGGAAATACAGGCCATTCTCCAATGGTCGGCTTCACCGAGTGTAATTTGTTATTTATCTGAAGACTCCACGATTCCTGCCATGTCTGATGAATGAGCATTAAAATGTGACGTCGAATGTCCTCAAATGGGACTGCGAGCTGCAGAGGATTCGTTGCCGAACGTCCACAATAAACTGAAGAGCATTAGTTTTAATCTGTCTTTTTTTCACACACGTCGAAACTTGAATCTCAGTTTCGTTTAATATGTTTACGTAAATATCTCACTACACTTCGTACGAATTTTCATAGTGTAGATGGGCTGATGCACGTTATGTCCATTGGTGCTTAAATTTCTCATGCTGCCTTGATGTGGTAGTTAGGAGAGTGGGGTGCCTGTTTAAGTGTCGCCTTCATTACTTGATCATTGTTCAGAATTCCGAAGTCCGTTGCCAATCGTCCTCGTGTTACTTCTAAGCGAGACATTAATAAATAAGATCCCATACGAAATTTTAGCTAAAACATATTGAACGTATAACAATCCATAATAAGGCGATATTTGCAGAGTCGAGATTCGATTCTACCACGTTTTGATCACTAAGCCACTGATATTTATTTGATCAAGCTATCCAAGTGTCTGAAGAACACAGTTTGCTTCTTTATTAAACGTTTCTGGGCTGTCTTTTTCCATCTGATCCATAGAACCACAAACCACAGTCAATACAACCTCGTAATTTTGAACCACATTCAGATGACGGGTTCGGCACCTGAGCAAGTAACCCACTTTAACCATCCACGCTCCAACAACTTGACAACTATGAGCACCGACAGATTTAACACGCATCACCATTTCTAAATGGTGAATTTTTGGGGGGATTTGGATTCGATCACGGAGAATCCATTGAAACACAATCTACCCCATGAGCTCGCGACGATTACCATACAGTGTGAAGCGTAGTTTAAAGGTGTGAGATTAAGTTTGCGAGCATAGCAGCTTTCAAGCGTTGTGATTGTGATTTATTTATTGAAGTCACACTGGGAAACAACTCGAAGACTGTTGGCGACAGACCTCGTAATTCTGAACTACGGTCAAGTGGCAAGAACGACACCTGAGCTAAAACTTTCTACTCCAAATTTCTACACCATGTAAGGGGAGGACTTGAAGCCTCGGCAGATTTAACATGCATTACTTCTGCTACGTGGCGAGTCTTTAGTGGCATCATATCTCGAACTCACGAATCAGTGAAAAGAATGCCGGCAACGAATAAACAACCATGACAACAGTGGCCACGCAGGTTTCGAGCAAGTAGTTTTTTGACTACTAGCGAATTCAGTGGATTAGCTCGCAAGTATATACGCACTTTTTAAATGTTTGAAAACACGGAAAGAAAAAAAAATTCTATTTATTTCGAAAAATTTGTTGATTTGAATTAACATCATTCTAGAGCGATTAATGATAGATTTCGTACATACTCGTATATAGTTTTAAATGGCCGGTTAACCCATTGATTGACAAACTACGAGATAACTCGCAGTTAGTAGTAGTAGTACAACTTACATAGCAGAACTCAACGTGTTAAATACTTAGACAGACACTTGACATTTTATAGAAGAGTATACATTTGCGAACCTAGCAGCTCACGAGTGAAAAGCTTTTTTAAAGTTTCTTACGAAATATTTCGTAAGACACAATTTCGCAGGTTTGAAAAAGAAAAACTTATTAAATATTTAATTAGTGTACTTTGTCCTAACAATTTTGATGGCGGTAGCATAGTAGTCATGGTGGCGCACTTGCGGCCGGAGTTGCTTCCGTCGAATCGTGGGTTCAAGCCCCCCTGATGCTACTGAACACCCATTGTGCAGAGGGACTGAGGCACGTTAAATCTATCGATATCCCAAGTCCGCCTGTTCACATAATGTGGATGTTTAGAATGAGAAATACCAGCTCAGGTATCGTCCTTTTTGACCTTTTTTTTTTTTTTTTATTATTATTTTTTAATTACGAAGCCAGTTGCCAATAACCCTCGCATTGCTCCTAAGTGCCATACAAGGCTAGATTAGATAAATAATCAAACCTTTTTTTTTTTTTGGAGGTGAGCACATTTGACTCGTTTTTCTTATGTTTCTAATTTCCCTCATTAGGAAAATGATTTTGTTATTGCAAATTGGAGCTTTGTAGTTCCACTACGAAACAGAAAGAAAATAACATCGGTAAAAAACGAGTTTTTTAAATATGGGTATTCTTTCAAACTTCATGGGGCCACGGTAGCCTAGTGGTCATGGTTTCGGACTCGTGGCCAGCGGTTTTCATCGAATCGCGGGTTCAATCCTTGATGCCACTAAAGACCCTCTGCGTAGCTGGGGCTGATGCACGTTAAATCTGTCGAGGCTAAGAGTCTTCCCTTGGTGTGGTGTGGATGTTAGGAGAGGGGGGGGCAGCTCAGGGTGTCGTCCTCGTCATTTGACCGAGGTTCAAAATTACGAGGTCAGTCGCCAATAGCCCTCGTGTTGCTCTTAGTGCGACGTTAATAAAGGCAAGCCAAATCATTCAAACTTCACACATAGCGTAATATAATTTTTTCATACCTAAAAATTTTACGAGGGGATCATTTAATTTTCTAGTTTCAATATTCAACTCTTGCACGTTGTAAACAATTGGGATAATGAGAAAATTTTCTTCCTTAAATAATTAGCTTTAATCAAGTAATTTTTATTAATTATAATTAAATTATCGTATTGTCATCCAAAACAATCGCGTATAGAAAATTTCAACTCTATTGAGCACTTTAAAATGTGTGAAAAAAAATTTTTTTAAATTTTTTTTTGACCCAAATACAATATGAGTAGAAGAAAATCCATTAAAAAGATTTTTACATCTGTTCTTAGCAGCAAGTCCTGACGTCATCTGAAAAAAAAAAAAGATAAATATAAATCTTATAAAAAAAGGGAGCCATGATAAAACCACGAGTTAATGGAATTGAGCAGTTTCATGAAATTCGTGTTGTGTTAAAATTAGCATATTCTTATATAATGATGTCCGTAGGCGACAGTTTTTTAATACCTTTTTATTACATCAACAATTAAGAAATTACCCATCTTTTGAAAACAAAATCTATAAGACTTCGATATATATATATATATATATATATATATATATATATATATATATATATATATATATATTGTATATGATAGATTTTATTACCGGGTAGGCAAAAAAGTCATTATATGATTTAAATTTGAACAACTTTTGTGAAAAATATATTTCCGTCTGATTTCAGAATCTGAAAATCAATATAATTGGGACTTTAACTATGAAAAATACATAGCATGTATGAAAAAGTAAAAATTATTTAATATTGTTATGTAAAGTAAAATTCCCTTATTCTCACGCAAAAGGCATATGTGCATCATTTTCATTAAAGATCTTTTTCGAAACCTATGGTATTGGTTTTGGTTACACATTTCAAGACATAAGGGTCTTCCAAAGGTACTCCATGAAATGAAAGACACGACTCGGCTCATTTTGGATGAACTAAAAGAGCTCTTCAGTGTTGAGACCCTTTGCCTCCTATCTGAGCATAAATATGATAACTTGACTATCTTCACCCAGTGAGATTACATGCTTTACATTTATCTTAAAATATCAACATGTTGCTGTACAGATGCAGAAATGAAAGCGAAGCAATTTAAAAGAGAATGGAATTAATTAAAATTTAAGAATTAAACTGTAAAAGATCAAGATGGAAAAATTCTATGTTGAAGTGTTACCAGAAGTAGAGCGAGTGGTGGGAAGTTTCCATTGTCCAATCAGGGAAGAACAGCTCATTTCAGTGTGTAAAGAATTTCCCTTAAGTCTTATAATAATATCATGAACGTCAACAATAATTCCCTTCAAAATATTTAAAATTACAATCCAGATCAAAACATTAAGAAAACCCAAAACGCACTCTCAAATTTGAAAAATTCAATTTTTTCATCATTAAATCTCATCCACAAACACAGAAACGCCTTACTCCATCCACCTCACTTAACTACAGATTAATCAGAGCACGTACTCTCATCACCACTTCTCCTACACAGATCGATCTGATTCTCACACACTTCCAAACACTGACACGAAAGGCACTTACCCCATTGGTTGGCTGATAAAGTTAAACACGTCCCCAAAGCTCTTCTTATAAAAATTACTTTTTCATCCGTAAAAAGCCTATTTTTAATTGATCGTATTTGTTTATTTGGTTTTATTAACATCGCAATAGGAGCAACACGGACTACTGGCGGCGGACCTCGTAACTTTGAGCCTCGGTTAAGTGACGAGGGCGACACCTGAGCTGGCGCCCCCTCTCCTAATTCAAATGATTTTTCAATTGATTAATATTGTTTATTCCAAATAACTTTTAAGCTCCATTTTTCTATTCAATAATTAAAACGAACATAAAGATGATTTCAAGCATCACTTTTTATATTAAAAACAATTCATTTAAAAGCAGTTCTGGGCTTGAAAAAACCGATACTCGGTTATGTCAGTGCATAAGACATGCAAATTAAGAGACGGAAGGCTAAGGTGCTCCAGCAAAACCTCGTCAACCGTTTCAGTGTGTGAGGGAAAAATTCGTGTTTCCCCAGCTCAACGAAGAAAGGAGAGCATGATTGCTCATTGGTCAAGGAGGGATCTTTTCGTTTATTAGAATTTAAATTTTCAGAGAAAATTGCAGCATTAAGGACAATCTTAATCGTCTTGAGGAAAGCAAAATGTTGAACAACCCAGAACATCCACTCATTGTTGTTCTCGAAAATGGGGAATCAATCCTGATGTTCTTTTGAAATTGTATCATATTTTTTTTCTTCTCTGGGGCACCTAAAAATCATGTTTTCAGCCAAAATTTTATAATAGTTGTTTAGCTCATGACCAAAAATCTAACATAAAATTCAAGAGACATAGCGACAGGTATTGCCAATTATAAAAACTGTGATGGAAGTAGACCATCTTTTCGAATTGAACACCGTCTAAGGGATATTGTTTTCCATTCCTCGCTTTAAAAATAATTCCAAACATATTGTACAATATCATACATAAAATTAAATATATTATAAGACATCACAATTTATGTCCATTGCAATTAGAAAGAACCTTTTCGAGCACCTCCTGCCTTTCTAATCACAGGTTAATTGATTTTCTTATTAACTTTGCACTTAGAAGCAATAAGAAAGCAATTGGCAATGAACATCATAATTTTGGACCTTGTTCAAGTGACGAGGACGACATTATAGCAGGAAATTTTATCTCCAAAATTCCTCGACATCCTAACGAGAGGATTTTGAGCCCCAAAAGATTTACTGTGCATCATCCCTGATACTCGATGGAACTTTAAGTTGCATCTATTGTTGTTTCATTCGCATTTGATTGATTGACTGTTTATTAACATTGTTCTTAGAAGGATCATGATTACTATTAATGACTTAGCACTTTGAACTTCGGTCAAGAGACGAGAACAACACCTCAGCTAGCGCCCGAAGAAAACTCGAAGGAAAAAAACTAGCCAGAGTTTGTGACCATGAACACCAGGCTACTGCTGTCACTTTTTTTTCACAGCGAAGAAGAAATTAATGAATTCCTAATTAAAATATAAAACATTTATCTGAGTTTTCATTTTTTAATAGCTTTATATTTATTTCGTTCCCTTTGTGTACAAATCTTTATGGGTAAATGATTCTTAAAAAGCTTTATAAATGAAAAAAATCTCCCACTTTACATTTTTCGAAAATTATTTTTTTTTGAATAAATGTTACATCATTCAGTCAGCTTACTGAAACAAAAGCTGAGGCTCAATTCATAAAACAAACACTTCTGTTAAATATCAGCAAACACTTTTGATAAAAATTCTTAAATGCACGTTAATAACACATAGTTATCAATTAAAGAATTAAACAATAAAAACAATTGTTAAATACTTTAATTGATAACTATAGATTAGCAGGTTTTTGCAATTTTTATCTGAATAAATATGTTTTCTTAGTCTTGAAGAGGGATTTACTAATAGCGAATGTATTTCTAACTTTTAAAGAAACTTCTATTTAACTTGCTCTCTTCACATGTATGTTTGTTTTTCCATTCAAAATTTGAACTACAGTCTTAACCCGCTTCCTAATATTCGACTGAGTTGATATTTTGCATACACGTATAATTTGATAATACAATAATATGGCATATTCAAGCAGTGACGGACAGTTATCGTCTTAAATTTCCAAATTGAAAATAAATATAAGTAAAAACAAAAACATTTTTAAATCAAACTTTTATTTAAAGAATGACTAAAAGGCATAAAAATTATTTTTAAAATCTAATATAATATAATATACAGTCTGAAAAGTTTGTTGCATTAATATATCTTTTGATCTCATATATAAGAACGCAGCTATAGTACTTCATTTATCGGTAATTATCTAAGTATCTTAGTAAAACGCTTTTGGAAATTACATTTTACATTACATTTAAATAGATTATTTTAACAACTTTTAGTCCAATTTTATTCAAAAGCTTAATTAAAAAGAATTGATTTATATTTATCATATCTATCACGTATCACATTTTATTAACTCTTAATACAGATAAAAGGGAATTTTCTAAAAATAAATTTTCATTAAATATATACCATATGACATTAAATAAAAATTGAGGATATTTTTAAAAAATTCAAGCATATTACATTCATAATCAATTTTGAACAGATATGAATATAATTTCATTGGATGCATGAAGAATATCTAATAAGTTCCTTACAAATATATAATGTATAGAAAAATACATTTTATAAAAAAATAAATAGATGGATAGGTGTCCTTACTATAAGATTATTTTACGTTTTTATCTTTTTAAATAATTTTGGATACTATCTCAACACTAACTTTGTTCACTTATGTTATTTTGTAAACTTTTGTAACCCTACATTATTTTCTGCAGCAGCTCTAACTCTTTCTAACCTCGGGCCACTAGAGGGGAGGAAGAGAAGTAATCGTCTGCACTTTTCTATCAAATACGATAGAATAACAAATGAGTAAAGGACGGAAACCTCGATACGAGAATTCGCTTTTTTATAAAATCTAAATCGAATGTTGTTGACTCTGTATACACAACGCCCCAGGGTTCAAAGGTTTTTCTGTGGATCCACAAATAAAGGAAATATTTTTCTTGTATATGCATTCCCAATGAATCAGTTTAACTATAAAAAGCGTTTTGGCTGAAATTTTCTCTACAAATGATTTTTTTTTTCAATTCTAAATTTTGTGGCAATAATTTTAAAACAAAATATAATGTAAATTTTCATTCCATTATGCTGCTTTTACTTATTTTAAGGGGACTCGCGATCTTAAAATCTTGAAAAAATATGAATTGAAATATAGATTTTCATAGAGAGAAAGTAGTATATATATATATATACATACATACTCTTAACCAAACCTCTTAAAAAATAGTTTGATTATTTCTCTAAATATGATTAAAAATGTGAATGCTTACTTTTCTAATAAAAATTGTAAGAAAAACTAAAAGGCTCGTTTTCTTAAAATGTGATTTTACTCATTTCGAGTAAGATATCTTAAAAACTGGTTAAGATAATTCCCCTAAAATTTCACAGTTAAATTACCATATTACTTTGCATAATTTGAACAAAAATTGCTCAGTTTTACACATAGTTTGTTACTTTTCAGAGGCAGGTACATATTACATTGTGAAATTTTTTAATGAGAATTATAATAAGTCTTAGATAATTGAAAAATGTAGTAAACGATAAATATTTAGCTCGTCCATACTTTTAAATATTTTTATTTATATCAAGAAACAAAAATTATATACAGAGTTATTCAAAATGAATCATTCGATTTCAAAATGCTGTATTTTCATAAGGGAATGACAGAAGTAATACATGAATGCAAGGGGAAAATATGGAAGATTTATTATACAAGTGCACAATATAATTTCCTTAAGTCACATGTATAATTTCAATTCGATATGCAAATTTCAGCCAAACACGTCGAAAAGTGTCAGTGGTAATTGATTGTACAGCAGCAGAAATCTGTTATGAGAGTTCACACAAATTTGTAGGTAATGGTAGCGCATGCTCTTTGTTTTTTACAAAACTCCAAAGGAAGAAATCGCATGGGGGCATGTCAGGTGACTTAGGTGACCAGCTGTGTAACATCAAATCATCTGGTCTACTGCGAACGATTCAACTGCGAGGTTGATTGAAGATATGAAGTGGAAGATATGATCCCGGAAAAGATTCTAAAACAGCTTTCATGAAATAGCTTCACAAAGAACACAAGGGGGCTTTTTTTTTTATCACAAAGTAAAACTTTTTTATTTTTTCATTGTATTCATGTACTACTTATCATTTTGTGTCGTTTATTTTTTAAACCTGGAATTTTGAATAACCCTGCATTGCCCCTTTTTAAGAATTGTTCTTGTAAATCAATGTACCATTCAATAATGCGAATCCAAATCGTTATCATTAAGAATTGCATAATTTTATTCAAATTTTAAGACTATATGAAGACTTGAAGAAAGTGCAAAAGCTCAAAAACTCGATTTATTATATTTTTAACAGCCTTATGACCCTTAAAGTATGCACATTAGGCACTAAAATGATATATTGCAGGATTGCTGAAACGTGCGCTTATGATTTGAAGTAGATTTTTATTAAAAATTGCAATGAATGTATCCAAATCAACTTGAATTATAATTTTATCATAATTATTATTTTTTACTGACTTTTATTTAACTTGCTATGTTCGTATGTGTGTTGTCTTTCCAGTTCAAAATTTGTACTTGGACTTTAAGCCACTTCATATTATCCGATCGAGTTGAAATTTTGCATATACGTGTAATTTCGAAGACAATACAATACTATGGAATCTCAAGCAATGACGGACTTAAGGGAGATCTGGGGGCCTGGACCTATCAAATAACTATTGGGTGGGGTATATTAGTAAGCCAATGAGTTAAAATTTAGCTAATAAAATTATTTAATTATATAGTTAATCTCACTGACTGTGACACTTTAAAATGAATGCAAAAAGTCATAACTAAAGCTTTTCACTTCCCGAGAAATAATGATTTAAGTCCAATTCAAACTTGTTACCTTTTTACTTTAAAACGCATCTACAATAATTATGAATGCCAGTTGGAAAGTCTCATGAACTATTTTAAACGTAATTAATGAAGAAAATTCTTACGAAAAATTTGAATTGACCGCAATTTTTTCATTGTCTGAATACACAATTGTAGGGACGGGACAAAAAGTTGAGTTAATGCGAAAATACGAATTCTAGAATTTTGACTGCTTCACTGAAGGAATTGCCTTCTTTAGGTAAGTATGGGCATCATGACCCCGAGGCACCCTTGTGATCTTTTTCTTTCCTATATTATTTACTGTCTTTACTAAGCACAGGTGACACACACCCGGGTTACCCTAGCGATCCTTCTCTATTTTCGACCTTTTTTTTTTTTTCGATTTTTTCACTTCTACACCACAGTTAAATCTTGTTTGGCACAGCATAGCTACATCTGTCTCTTGCACCAATAACCTTCACATTCACTCCCTCAAGTCAATCTAAATTAATCAGAAATTCGTTTATATGAGTGAAATGAAATTTTTCAGAAAAAAAGTATACACACTCTTTCTCTGCTATTCCTCTCTCTACTACAAAAGCTCAAACACCTTTATATCTTTCCTTGTGAGTGAGTGTGCTTAAAAATGTTGAGTAAAATAATCAACATCTATAAGCATTTTAGATAAACTATTGAAGAAACCTTAAGTAATTTAAAAGTGTTCGTAGTTTTTTTTTTTTTTTTTTTGTTGTTGTTAATCAGATGTATTGTTTTGTTCATTTTAGTCTGAAATTTATTTATTTCGAACCAGTTACAATTAAAAAAAAGGGGGGGGGGTAAAGTGGGGGTTTTCTCATTATTACAGGCATCGATATCAATTTAAAAAAAAAAACCAATGCAGCCAGTATTGTTAATCTAACCAATAATCCAATATAAAAAGGCTGATGCACATATTTATGGCACATCTTTCCAACTGGCATCACCTTTTGTGGTTGTACATTTTTTCTGCCTCTATCAGTTTTGTTTTGAAGTAATGGAGCCTACTTGTACGTCAGCAAAAATTTAGAAAAACCACCTTTGGCTATGCTACCACCAAGTGTTTTTCAGATTTTTTTATAACTGTAACTTTGTTCACTCAAGAGTGTAAATTGACACTGATGTTAAAAAATAAGAGAATTTTCTGATTTGGTCCATTATCTCTAGAACTAAAGGACCGATTTTAATGAAATTTGGTTTTTACATAGGGTTGATATAATACAAAATAATAATAATAAAACCACTAAACAGTTATAATACACACGCATGATCGCACGTAACACTCATTGGAGTCGCAAGGTATGAACCAGCAGTTGCAGAATGGAACAAAAAAAATTGGGTTAATAGGGTGTATTGTCCCTTCTTACATTGATATAGGAATGGAATCGTGATTTTATGCTGGAAATAAGGGAGTTTATGAGTTCCTGTGGCAATTGGTCGCACTTGTTCAGCAACGCTGTTTACAGGTCTTGGATGGTTCTAGGACGGGGGGGGGGTGAATTTCAATTGCCCTCCCCAGAGCGTCCCAGTCCTGCTCAATAGGATTTAAGTCTGGAGATCTGACTGACTAATCCCTCTGACGAATATCCTCACTTTCTAGAAATTCGTCGTCCAGATTAGCTCTATGTGGCTTCGCCCTGTCATCATTTGTTAAAAAAAAATCAGGACCAACAGTAACCCTGAAAAGGTTAACATAGGATCAAGACCTCCAAGACCTCATATCTATATCTCTCAGCAATCACAGTGTCCCTTTCAAAGGCATGGAGGCGTGTGCGGCCATCCAACATGATGCCTGCCCAGACCATCAAGCATCCGCTGCCGTAATGGCCAATTTCTTGGACATTGGAGGGCAGGTAGCGGGTCCCTGGTTCTCTTCATATAAAACTACGGAGAGAATCACTAGTTAGGCTGAACCGGGACTCATCAGTGAAGGGAACGGTCACCCATTGATCCATACTTCAATCTCTATGATCTCTGCCTCATTTTAAACGGACTCTCTTGTCCGCAGAATTGAACGGGACGCAAACAACGGGTCTTCTTGCAAACAGACCTCTCTCATGAAGTCTTCTAGAAACAGTCATCCTTGAACCTGGGTTCCTGTGACCACATATAACTCATGAGAGACCTGAGAAGCTGTAGCAATCATGTTACGTCTCGCTATAATAGACAAATTGCAATCTTCTCTGGCCATCGGGGCTCTTGGACGACCTTGCCTAGGCTTTCTCTGGATGGATTCGGTATCAAGAAACTGTTTCCATATGTTGGACTCGACTTTGGGAGTTAAAGCGAATTTTCTGTAAATCTAGATTTGAGACTGGCCTGCTTCTAACTTACTCACAATTCGCCACTTCATTCCATCCTCTAAACGTTAGTCGTTACTCACTTTTACTGTTTGAATTTTAATTTAAACGAATACTGCAAAAAAAAAAAAAAAAAAAAAAAAAAAAAAAA
>BMAW01099003.1:2059167-2085777 GCA_019974015.1 Nephila pilipes | reverse complement strand
ATATATATATATGTGTGTGTGTGTGTGTGTGTGTGTGTGTGTGTGTGTGTGTGTGTGTGTGTGTGTGTGTGTGATTATAAATAAATTAAGAGTGATATATTCAATGTAATGGAATAAGACTGATTAAAAACAATATTTCGAGTCTCACAGTTACGGTTGGATAAAATCTCAAAATTCAAATAGAAACACCCACTTTTGTTATTGAAATGAAATCCTCTCTGTAAAGAACTTGAAATAAAGTTAGAACAATGATTGAAGCTCAAAAATAGCGGGTTTGAAAGACTAAGAAAAAAGTGAAACAAATGTTAGAATAAAAGAGGAAATGAGCAAAGCTAATATTTTTGTTTCAACATCCCTTCGACGCATGCGCCAGTATAATGATATTTACATGCAGCAGATGAGAAACACCTGCGAACCATATGAAGAAGAATATGTTGAATTAGATCTTAGTGATACATTCTTTATATGAGACGAAGCTTGTGTGAATTTTGAGTGACTCATCCCAGAATATCCATTGGAGTGATTTCTTGAATTTGACCCATCAATAACATGAAATTATGAAAATTTTTTAACTATTAAAGTATTGTGTTAACAAGATTTCAGAACCCTTACCTTATTGAGACAGATTCATTGTCGATAATGACGTCAAAGAGAACATTTACATTTTTTGCAAATCGTGAGTGATGATGCTGTCAGATCATAATGAGCATCTCTACAGCGTTTGTACACAGTGGGGTAATTAAATAAGGTCCAAGGATTTCAACACGATTTCAAGACAGTAAGTCACATTTTTTGTGTTTATCGTTTCACTGCTGTGTGTATATTATATATTCATCCCATCAATAAAGAACATGTTTGTTTATGCATTTTCTTCCAACTGTTGACCAATGACTACGATGCTGAATGAATAAAGTCGTGAAACCATAGGAAATGAAGAGAAAAATTATTACAGAACCAAGTTGACTGAAAATTCGCTCATTTACTACAAAATAAAGCAACTCAAAAATTGCCTGAACAAAACTCTGGAAAAGTAATTTAACTTTTCAATTAGTAATTTTATTTCTTATTACACTTCTAAAGAGTATTTTCACTTCAAGCTATCTCTTTTTTTCTGCTCTTTTTTAGCACGTTCTCTGAAAATAAAATCATCTAACACGTCGATGAGTGAAAACACCCTATTCGAGAATTTTTTTTCCAGGAAATCTATTTTAAAACCAAGATCAGTCAGTTCGAACGAAAAAGAAAACCATTGCTTTTCTCCCAAATGAGACGAGACTGGGTGAAGAAAGATTCTTAATCCTTTTGTCTCTTTCAGGACGATGGTTTCATCATTGAACGGCTGCCTGATAGCATATGTCGAGAGAGGCAGAGAGTTCGCGACATTTGGTGCCGAAGAATTAACTCGGTCTCCCGGCAAGATAATTGAAGGTGCGTATATATCCAAACGGTATTCAAATTCTTTGTATGGAAATTGTTTAATAATAATCTCAGGGGTTCTTTTCAAATAGAAGCATCTTGATACAAAAATCGATGGATTTTAAAGGTTATATTTATACAATGTTAGTAGAGTATGTTTGAAGTAGTGATGTGCCAAATTTTAAAAAAATCTAGCTTAACTGGGTGCCTTGTCATATATAGTAATATCTATACTTTTGTGTTAAATTTTTTTAGTAAAAAACAGTCTAGGTTTTTTCACATTGAGTTTATTTATTAAAAACGAAACACCTATAATCTTTACATATGATTTTTGTTGTGTAATTCATTTTCTACTTTAATTGTGCAGTGTGTTTGAAGATGGTATTTCACAGCACTGCTATCAAGCAAGCGCCTATTAATTTCTGATTACTTAACTTCGTTTATTTGGTTTGATATTATTTAACCTAGAATAAAGTCTCACAAAATTAGTTGAGAAATTTGTTAATAAAAGTAATCCATAGATATTGAGTGCTATAAGATCTCGAGTAATCTGTCCAGGTACATCTGCCAAATTTATGTCACTAATCAGCCTCTTTCATCATTTCAAGCGATTTCTTCCAATTTTGAAGTTTGTCCTTAATAAACAACGTTTGAACTGAAACGCGTTCTAAATCTCTGCATCTCCAAAAGTCATCAATTTCCATCCTTAGAAACCATTTAGTTCATAAGTACTTCTGACTACTGCAACCAAATGTTAATTTATTTTAATTATCTGTTCTGGTCCGATTCTGTTCTGGATATATAACCGTGAGTCTCCAAAATGATCTGACGGTTACCTTACACACACATGTCATAGGTCCCCATCATTGCTCTAATATGACAAAGAAATAGGAAGCGATGAATCGCATATATTTGGGGAGAAGTATCAATGATCACATCAAAATTTATATCATAATCTCCAACACACAATTCTTGATGATGACTCTGAGAGAAGGGGTCGACATGTAGCCTTGAAACGCGATACAATGTGATGCATTTTCTACTTTTCTGCTTTTCCGGCTCTTCTTAGCAGACCCCACATGATCAAGTACCTAGTTGAAGACTCACTAAAACTATGAGTGCTCCATCTAAAAACAATCATTGCCATTCTAACTATAATATTGAAACTTTCATCTCATAGTTACTGCTTAGCTATATTTTCCATGAACTTTAAATTCCGCAAATATTTTGTGTTTTTTTTTATGTGTGTGACTGCTATAGATAAATTTTGTATTGTTATAGGTAGCCAACAAGTCTCGAATGATCAGTTGTATTTTTTAAATAACTTTTCATGCCCCTAATTTTTTGTGTCATATGTGAAGCTTTTTCCACCTACTATTTTGTCCAGGTGTCTACTGCCATTTTGCAAACACGCTGTTTTGTTCAAGCGCTAAGTTCAAGTGCTCAGTGTCCTTGTAATTTTTAATTTTACCCTAGCACCCATTTAAAATTTTAAACCCTTGCTACTGTTTTTTTTTTAAAAAAAACTACTAATTGTATTTAAAAAAATATGCCGTAGAGTTTTTCTGTAATTTATCCATATATTTATTAATATTAAACCATATTTACTTAGCTTGTGAATAAAAATATATATAAATACTTAATTTCAACTCTATCTATATTTTTAACCAAAATTTACTGTGAATTAAAAAAGAATGATTACACTAAACGTCTTAAAACAGAAATTAATTAAACTAATTTGTTCCGATTTTTCGTAACTCTGCTACTGCCAATACTTAAATTGCATCTATGTCATAATACAAACAAACTTAAAAACTAGTGTTTGGATACTCTCTGAACATTATAAAATCCTAAAGAGTAAGTATAAAGTATATTGCAATAAAAGTTAAAGATATCGACAAATGTTAATTAAAAAAAGACGAGGAAGAAGATTTAGGCAAGGGTAGAATTAATTATTTCAATAAGTGGTTTAAGATATTGTCCATGCGCCAAATATATGTGTGTTTAAAAATCTTAAGTCCTTTTGAGATGAAGAACCAATTTTTCTTAAAAGTTCATGTCAGAAGCAAGTTTTACTACACTGAATATTCTGAACTGTTTAACCATTGTAAATTTCTCAATTTGTCGCTAGATATACTTAGCCTCATTATTGAATATTTTTTTTATCGTCATTAATAAAATTAGATTTGTTTTATAGTTTATCAGAATTTTTTAGAGAATTTTAATTATTCATAATTCAGCAATGCTGCTGCTATTTTTTTTCGTTTTGTTTAATCAACTTTGAACCCCTTTGTTTTATTTAATTTTTATTTCTTGCCGCCTTGAACTAACGAAGTGTCGTCTACCCTGTTAGAGTACAAGATGATAACTCTATATTCTTCTTCAAGGAGTTCTACAGGAATAAAATGCTAACCTGTGATCAAACTACAGAGCTTTTAAACATATCATCAGAGCTGAATTCATGTTTCACCGATCAGTAATTATAAACATGAATAACATGTTTATTGCAGCTAACATTTGGAAGCATGCCAGCTTTTTCAGGAAAAAAATCTGTAACTGAGCAGAGGCCTCTGGAGTAAAATCTTAAGACCATTTCACATTTGAATCAACTGTAAGATTTTAGCTACACCACAAGTGCAAATGGTAGCCCAAAAGCACTATGTTTCGAAAAGAGAAATGGAGAAGAATAATGGGAATGAATTGTCGTATGACAATTTCATTCTGCTGAGGGATAGTCACTTTGAAGTACATTGTCTGGTGGATTTATTTCCCATCCCAAAAAAAAAAAAAAAAAAAAAAAAATCATGAACATATACCAATGTATCATCGCATCTTATCTTCTCTGGAAGCAGCCACCGGGAGTAACGCTTTGTTGGTTTCCGGCGGATAATGAATCCAGGTCTGTCGATGGTGACAGCTGTCAGCAGGAACAATCAAATTTGCTGGTACCAAAAAGGTCCATCAAAATTAATCTCTGAACGTCAAATTTATTTTTGGCGTCATTTAACAGAGCAAAGAAAATAGTGTCGTACCCAATTGTCTTGACAATGTCATCTGTGTTGTCCAACAGGCACTTTCTGGAGTAACTTCTTAAAATATTCACTGTTCAGTGAACTGTTTTATTTATTTATTTAAGTAACGTGTCGCTATTTATTATTCGTAGTCATCACCACACCTTTATAGTTTAAAAAATTGAGCTATTGATCTGAAATTCATGAAAATAGCAACGAATCTCTGCAATTTAAGCTCCAACGAGTGATTTTAGCGAATTATGACTGCTCTTGAGCCAGTGTCCCACCCATGCCTTGAGATGATTAAATAACAAATAGGACTTTGAACTTGTGGCTGGGTTTAAACCTCGTCAATTGTTAAAAAAAAACTCGCTATCATGCAATCCTCCTATGAAGTAATTAGCTAAAAAATTTGTTTCTTTTACATTAGAAACTTTATGCAATTATTACGGTTATGGATAAATGTTTGATAGTAAAGGATTAAATATATCTACTAACAATTGATTTGGTTGAAGTTACGGACCACAGGAAAGCACAGATAACCTAAAGGTAAGGGATGCCACAAGAATTGGAAATAAATATTTGATTAAAATATGTTTAACAATTAAAAAATAGATTTTAATTGATAAAAATATGTTTAGTAACTAAAAATATACAGTAGTTGATGATACAATCCAAATATATGTTTTAATTGATTAAAATATGTTTAATAATAATGTCAACTATAACATGTTTGCAGAAAATGCAACACATGAAGAATCATCAATCAAATGAAATTTAATGTGAAACGACTGTGCAAATGATACAAATAAATGATGAAATTTTCAAACAAGTTGTCAAATAAGCGTCCGGAATCATATTGTACACCATGCGCTGCAATAAGTGCTGCCAGAAATGACGTGGCATGGAGCCAACAGATGTTGAATATCTGCCTGAGGAAGAGAATCATATCGCTGTAATGCGCAACCAAAAGTTCGTCTTGAAACCGCAGGACGCGGATCACGAGTGAGACGCCGACCCAACCATGTCTCACACGTGCCTGGCTTAGGCATATCCGGTGTGAATAAGCAGGCTACATAGCTGTATTGCGTTGTGCTGAACAAGTTCTAAACAGTCCGCGCAACATATGTGGGCGTGTGCATTATCCTGCTTAAAGATAGCTCCAGGGATGCCTCGAAGGCAGCGAACGGTTTCGCCGTAGCACTTCAATGGCCTACCTGCTATTGACACCAATTCGTACCAAATTGATCGTCCGGCGATGAAATCACCCCAGCATCATAACCCCGGGTGTCTGACCAATTGCGTCGTGTTCGGTCAATGGTACCTTAGAAGTGTGCGCGTTGACCGCATAACGTCTCTAACGTCAGAACACGGCCATCATGGGTCCACAAATTGAAGCGTGATTCATCTGAAAAGACAACTTGCGCCAATCAGCTCGCCTGTTCCTGGTGAGCCCACTACGACGCAGGCCGTCGATGATTCCGCCGTGAGTAGTCCTGCAAGGCACCTTGCACGCAACCACGGCGCAGCAGATACGACGAATTGACGAAGCCGACAATTGCGGCACCAGCAGTAGACCAACGTGTCAGCCACGCGTCTGGAGGAAGCGTGCGATCGTCCACCGCCATGCGGAGCAGGTGCCGACCATCGCGCTCGATCGTCACCTTCTGTCGTCGGTGCGCCTGTTTTTCGAGTTGTTCGGTACCGTCGGTCCATCGCTTCCAAACTCGCATCACTGTGAACTGAAACCGCCGCATACGAGCGTTATTGGTGCGGTGATAGGTAACCTTCTGAAGGCCGATTATCCTCCCTCGTTCGTCTGCTGTTTTCGAATTTTATTTCTTCCGTAGAGTATACCTGTTCCACTTCAAACGTCGTTACCAACAACAATCATAGACTTTTTTTCAACGTCCGCCACAGCACTTTATATTTATACGCTTTGCACCAATTCAGGATGGCGCGGCAAGCGCGCCGCACGCGATGGTTTGTTCTTATTAATTTGGTATAATATCCCTATAATTGGACATTTTGCTGTGAATTTCACGATCCTCTGATGGACTCATGGTGTTTGGCATAAACAGCAGTTTAAAAAAATATGTTTTAATTGATTAAAATATGTTTGAACTAAAAAATAGGTTTTACTACCTAAAAGGTTTTATTAACTAAAAATAGGTTTTAATTGATTTAAAATATGTTTAGTAACGCAAATATGTTATAATTAAGATATGCTTTAATAACCAAAATATGTTTTAATTGATTAAAAAAAGTTTAATAAACTAAAAGTAAGTTTTACTAATCAAAAAAATAGGTTTTAATTGATTAAAATATGTTTAATAACTAAAAAATATTTATAAATTGATTAAGATATGTTTTAAACTTAACGCATAAGTTAGCTTTTGCACACAAGATTGCCAAAAAATCACCACATTTCCGAAGTATAATGTGCCAAAAATTAATCAGAATATATTTCGAAGTCAATACTATTGTTTCGATGTACTCATTACGATATTTTTTTTCCATAAATCATATAAATTAATGGAAACCAGTAACCTACAATGCTGCAACTTGAACGAAGCAATGTGTTCCGCGTCATTTGTGTCGGTACGACCACGTTTAAACTCGGCAAACCACCGACAAATCGTTGCTTTTGATGGACAAGAGTCCGGGTAACATTTTTCAATCCATTGTTTCGCTTGCACGGTGTTTTTACCCATTAAAAAACAATGTTTTATCAGAACACGAGAAACTCGGTTTTTTCCATTTTTTAAACAATCTACAAAACGACTTTACTCCAACCTCGATAACTCAGCTGTTTCTGGTCCGATCGACTTAAAATTTTGACACGTTTCAAGCAAAGGTTAGTACTCTAGAAAGACCTGGTTACTGGTTTACTACGAGCGCCATCTCTGGGTTAGTCTCGGAACTTATTGATCCATGTTATATATATATATATATACATGTATCCAAATTGAGTTTATTTTTACAAAGTGTTCTTGAATTGGCGAAACCGCAGCAGAATGCTTTAAAGGTCCCTCGTATGTGAGATCTATATTTTCTTCTGAATATTCACTGAACTAAAAAAAAAAAAAAAATGGTGAAATGTGTCATAAAATTTCATTTTTATAAAAGAAAAATTTCTCGTGGTGTTTCGCTATTTAGAAGTAAGTGACGCAGAGAATTAGCCTTTTCTTTCTAGTTACTTTGAACATGGAATTGAGTTCGCGTTCATTTCGGGGCTCATGCGGAAAAATGAAAGTTCAGAAATAAAAATATATCTGCTTCTTTCTCCTCTTATCAGAACCGAAGAGTGTGATTTATATTTTTGCAGTTATGATTTTAAAGCCTGATGACTACTTTATAATCACCCTGTATAATGCCTCGATTGTAAACAACTAATAAAAATATATTAAACAATCACTTTTTCAAAGATGAGAAGAAACTTAAAAAGTTCTTAGTAAAATTATTCATTGTATAATGACTTATAGGATTAAATTATTTCCTTTTCTCAACGAAGATTCAAACTATTTCTTTTCTTTCTAGTATCCATTCCTAGCAGGAATTTAATCCAATGTGGTAGTACAAAGTACCTGTCTAGATGGTGTCTAGGTTTCACATTCAATTTCCGAAACTTTGTAAGATACATGAAGTTTTCGAGATTTACGACAACTGATAACATCTTAAGTTTCATCTAACAAGGATTACGAAACTTGCCCCCAATCTCGAGTTACCAAAGGTCACTGTAAGAGAGAAAGAGAGAGAGAGAGATTTTTTCCAAGGCAGCATCCAAAAGTGGCCTCATGTATTATGTTACACATTTCAATCTACAAGAACGAACATTTTATCAAATCACTACTAAGAAACGCTATTAATAGGCCTTTTTTTGTAGAAAGATATGTAAAAATTAAGATGATTTTTTACGCGCTAAGCCTTATTACATAATACACGGTGTCCGGATAATTCAACCCATGGCAACACAGCGGGATGAAATATACAAAGGTGGAAAGGAATTTTTTAAGCATGTAAATTACAGAAAGAGCTATAATTTAAGAAATATAAGAACATTTAAAGCTCCAATTTACCGTCCACTTTGATTTCGTGGTTGTTATGCTAATCTTGTGGCATTCTAATTAAGTTCTCAAATATGTACTATTTATCTGCTTGAATGCGAAAAAAGTGCATCCAAAAAAGCAACAGTTAAAGAAGATTTCAGCGGAATTATATTTTCCCTCCGAGTTTTTAAAATATGTTTATTCCTATTTTAATTTTTCATTTGATTATTTTCCGGTCTTTAAAAAATAATATTCTAAAATATTTTCAAAAATCTTAGAGAAATGTAATTATTCTGAATCCTTTATTATTATTATTATTTCTCTTTCGGTTGCACCTCTTTTTTTTTCATTCAAATAGATTAAATAATAAAGACTTTAGACAGAAGCTTTACGAAAAACAAATGAGAATTAAGTTACTAACTCTCTCTCACACACACACAATTATTTTTCAGTAATAATTAAAACCTTACGATACTAAGGATTACATCTATCAGTGACTTCTTGAAACTAATAAAATCAACACGAATAGCTGTAATTTACGTTTCGTACATAAGATTCAAGTAATATGCAGAATAAATTTTACCCAGATATCTCGTTTATTTCTTGGTAATAATTAAAACTTTACGATACTTTCCTCATGATGGAATTATTTGAGAAGAGAGGCAAATAGATACTATGGCGTGGAACAACAGCAATTGATAATATTTTCAAGTAAGAACTAAGTCCAAAGCAAAATGTTATATAGGTCTAAGTGAAACTATGTTTTCATTTATATTGACTCCACGTATTTTTGTTTAATATTAAATTTTCTCTACATTTTATCACTAAAATCAAAATTGTCTGCAACAAAAAAGGCATGTAAACTCCACGAATT
The DNA here is from genome assembly GCA_019974015.1 of Nephila pilipes. Lineage (NCBI taxonomy): Eukaryota > Metazoa > Arthropoda > Arachnida > Araneae > Nephilidae > Nephila > Nephila pilipes. Next base: position 2,076,427 of record BMAW01099003.1, on the reverse strand, counting down.
GCTCTACGAAAAGTTTTGAAAAGAATAAACTTAACCACCAAAGATGCTAGCTTTTGTAAGAAATTATTATTAAACTATTCAACTAAGAGCTAAGTCCAAAGAAAATTATTATTACTAAATATTAGAATAAAATCAAACGATAAGTATTGAAGTCCTTTCAGAAATTAAAATTAAAGCAATTGATAACTTATTAAGTTGAATACATTTTAAGCTATATGTGATTGTAGGTGCAGTAAAATGAATTAATATTCATAGGTTTTATTTCAACCCAAGAAAACAATTTAGGAGAAATTTATGACGACATATTTTTAATAAGTAAGTTCATTACTGGTGAAAGCAGGCATTGAAAAGTGTTCTGTACCCTGCACGTGATAGAATAATTTGAGAAGTGACCAAATGACTATTTTGTCATTTAATAAAACAATATCCTTTAGAGGCTTATAAAGTTTTTGCGAAAAATTGGTAGTTTGATCGGTTATAGTATGAATAGGTATATATATTAAGTGCCAGTACATTTAGCATTAAAAGACTACTTGCTGTCACAATTTTGAATTTCATTCCAATTCGTGATCGTAAAGCAGCAGTCTCGAAAAGGTGTCGCAGTGTTGCAATGGTGTAAATATTGACCTTTTATCTGTCAGTCGTAGCGCAATTTTTTAACATTGATGTTCGTTATTATTTTCCCTTCCATTTGAAAAATTATTATTGAGTAGTAAGGGGATAATAAAAGAAGAAAGTTTATGATTAATCATCAAACAATAGATGATTTAAAAATTGCCTTAATACCCAAAGGATACGAGAAGTCACTTCCAGTATCACATGAAATGCGTTTCTCAAAACATGCGCTAGCGCGTTCAGCTTTACTTCCAAGAAAGGGGAAGTTTATTTTAAACATTTTTTGTGCGTTATAAATATAAATGAAATACTTTTTTTCCACGTTGTGTTGTACTTTTTTCCATCAGACCATAAAAATTATTTTAAATTTTATTGTTTTTGTGTAATAAAGAAACAAATCGTGTGTACGGGGACTTTCGAGCTTCCGGGTACTATAAGATCCTAAACTCCAATTTTTTAAATTATTTTTTAAAACTGTCATCTGCTTATAATTTATCTTTTCTTTCATTAGTATCGTTTAGTTTCCCTTACATTAAAGTTGAGCGATATTAAAAAGACACAACATTTTTTTTGCATAATTAGTTTATCACCAGTTCAGAGAATTGCGTTGTTTGAAACTAAATTGAATGTAAATCATATGAGAGATGAAAAGAGTTTTGGTGGTATAATTATCAAGAAGAATCAATTTCCGAGAGAGTAAAGATAGTCTATATCAACTCATTTACTCCCAGACTCGGTAGAATATAAAGCCAGGACTGAAATTTGTTACTCCACAATTAATGCAAGAAACTCAACGGAAAATATTGTAATCTCATATAAGCCCCCGAGGCGTTCGTCGCAACAAAAGAACATACATGGACATTTTCGTCTTATCGAACAATAATGTTATAATAGTCAAAACCACCGAAAAATGAAAAGCTGCTTTATTAATACTGATGGTGCGGAGCTTTTTGAGGCCACTGTAACCTAGAGGTCTTGGTCGCAGACTCGCAGCTGGCGGTGTTTTCGTCGAGTCGTGGGTTCGACCCTTGATGCCACTAAAGACCTGCCATACAGAGGGGCAGATGCATGTTAAATCTGTTCAAGATTCCAGGTTTCCCGAGATGAGGTGTTGAAGTTTGGGGAGGGGGTAGCAACTCATGTGTCCTTCTCTTTTACTTGACCGAGATTCAAAATTACAAAGTCTGTCGCCAAAACCTCTCGCTTGCTATTCAGTCCAACTTTAATAAAGCAATTAATCCTGGAGATTTATTTGCAGCAACATCAACATTTTGTAGAAAACATTTTTGTCCGATAAACATAGTTTTACCTAAACGGTTACATGAATATGAAAAACTATCGCATTTGGGAGATGATAAATCCCTAGTCATGAATAGAAAAACCTTAACTTTCTCAAAAAAAAAATGTCAGGAAGTATAGAACAAACGGATTATTGGGCCCCTATGTTTTGAGTGAATTATTAATGACACTGTGTACAGATAACTTATCTAACAATTTTTTGTAACATTATTAGAAGCCAAGGAATAAAATTGTTGGTTTCAGTAAGACTATATAGTATGCCTTATGAATGATGAAATTATGTACAAATTCATCTCAAGAAATATTTGGCCTCCTCGTTTCCTTGATCTGAGCATTTCTGTCTTTTTTCTGCAGGATTATTTAATGAACAAATATTGTAATACCGTTTCCTCATATCTCAACTTTTGCGCCATAGCTCAATTTAATATATTAGTCAAAACCACTAAACTCCAATGGCCTGAACAAACTAAAGAACTTTATTATTAATCACTGATGGATAGATAAGGTCGCGCTCTCTCTCTCTCTCTCGAATCTCACTTAACTCATAAATTCTAGCATCAGCTTATAAATTTTTATCAGACCAATTCACTTATATGATTCGATCACAACCTACAAACAGCTGATTCTTACCTAAGAAATCACTTCAATCTCAAAACCAATCAATGTGCTTTAATCCAAATTAGAAATCTCTTTCAGCAATTAGCTATTCTCTCTCTTCCTTCATTTGCTTCAATTTCTACTTCATTTACTTATTGTGATCTCACTTCACTTTATTTCTATTTAATTTACCTCATCATGTTTCATTTGGGTTGGGAAGAAATTGGAATTTTATACAATTCAAATTACTAAAAAGGTACAATAAGTTATTTCCAGCATCTTGAAACGCGTTTACTCAAAATATGCGTAAGCAAGCTTTGCCTCCTTGAATCAGACAGACATTTTGAAATATTTACTATGAACGTCAGCTCTAAATTTTTGCTACGTTATGTTAGAAGTAACTTTCATCATGATCATAAAAATAATTGTCTAAAGGCTTGTTGTTTTTGAGTAATAAATTCATGAATCGTGAGTACGGAACTTTTAGGACTCCAGGTACTACATATATGTTCCTGTTTCTAACTTCTATTTCAAATATTTATCATAGAGATGTAATTGTGCTCTACTAATCGTAAAATGATCTCATGTAATAGACATTTCCAGATCATTTCTTCTACTATATATATAAAGAGCCTTTAAAACTGTGTACTTTTATAAAATACACAGTTTTACAAAAAAAAAAAAAAAAAAAAGCAGAAGAATATACTTTTCGCAGGTGCACTGCTAGTATATCTTCGTAAAGTATGTAAATGTATCGTATCATTGTGTATTCTCTCTCTACATGTTACCATTCCTCACTTCCCTTTTGAATAGCAGTCGTAGAATATTATCAGGGATGATCTAATCATTTTGTGTCATCATTATGAGATATATCATAACTATTTTTTTCTTCCGTGTAGAATAGTGATTTAGAGAAAAGATGTATAGGACTTTTTTGTGTCACTTTTTGCTAAAATGATTTTAATGGAATTCACAGAAATGAAGAAAGTGCGCTCTTTTTTAAGTTGTTTGAACGTTTTTATAAATCTTACGTCGTCTTCATGAATATATTTATAAAATTTCTGGTACAAAAATTTATAACTTCCGATATTAAAATTATGTTTCATTTAAACCATTATTTAAAAGCATATTAGAAGAACAAAGCTGTTTGTTAAGAATCAAAGAAAGCATTTCATGTTACCGATGCTTAAGTTTTTGCTCTATGTGTTTCAAATAAGTTTGTGAATTTTATAATTTATTTTCCAAATTTGAGCATACATCTTTTATATAACTTTAATACGTTTTGATATTCATGACATTACTTGTTAGTACGAAATAGAATTTTTTTTTTTTGCATTTAACAGCTTCAGATTTAAAACACATTTGAAATTATTAATTCAATTTGTAATTTATTATTATGGTATTTTTTTCTTTTAAACTAAAATCTTTAAAGAAATTAGTTACACAGATTTTGTACTGCCAGGGGGAAATGTTCCGTTACAATCTTATATGAATGATGTATTTTAGCCACAAGTAGCTCCAAAAACACCTATAGAAAGACCCTCAAAAACAGTGCTATTTTTATTCAGGAAAAAATTAAAAAGGAACACATATCTCTTCTTCAATCTGAAGAATGCGAATAAGAGTGTTGCTTAATGTGCGTGAAAGCAAGGAAGTTACTCTAAGGATGTTTAAAAAATCAATGGCTATTTTATCAAAATCAATAATTCTCTCAAATAATTAAACATAAGAATATTACAAGGGTTTTCTTTCAAACTTCACACTTTGTGTAACATAATTTTTTTATACCTTAAATTTTAAGAGCAAAAGATAACGTTGAGTCAAATTAAATTTATTAAATAATCAGTATGAGTAATTTATTTTATTATTTGTCGCTTATTAAATTTATCATCTAAAATAAATATGTGTAAATTTTTTTTAGCTCAATTAAGCATTGGATTTGGCGACCATTTAATGACTTGGCAAGAAACTTGTCGTAAAATTTAATTCTTTAATTAGTTTTCTCAATTGATTTTTATTAATTATGATTAAATTTATCGTATTGTCATCCAAAGCAATCGTGTATTGAAAATTTCAGCTCAATGGGGAGCTTTAAAATGTGAGAAAAAGCTTTTAAAATTTTGACTCAGACATACAATGTGAGTTAAAGAACACCCATTAAGTATTTAAGGAGTTGTTGCAGTATGTGCATTGATTTAAACTTTTTTATTTTTTGGCGATGAGGCTTTTCACCCCTCATTTCGTGCATTCCGATTGCTTTGTTAAGCTTAAATTCCGCATACATTATCCCTCTGACTACTTGCCCCGCAAGTTACACGTGTATCTAAAACTGACTTTTTACATCTAAAACAGTTGTTTTTTCTAACATCTGTTCTTTTATGAACTAAATAAATATTTAAAATATATATGAAATAGAATTATGCTACACAATTAAACTTCCAAATAAATGTAGATATCGAATATATAACAAAAAAAAAAAAAAAAAAACACGCAATTTTAGAAGCGATTTTGTTGAAAGATTGAGTAGTCAGTGGGTTTAGTTGGCAAAAAAAAAATTGGAATTGGGGGGAATGCATATTGAAACACACACTTCACAAGTACTTCATTAATATTTATTATGAACATTGGCATTTCATATGCACTGCAAAAAGCATTTACTTAAATCTTTATCTTTCCTTAAATTAAAATGAATTATTTTGATGAATAATTTTTCAACTTTGTACTGTGAAGTGTATTGAGGATTATATATTCATTAAAATAATAAATGCGATTGACTTTCAAATACTTTATTTACCATCTAATTCATTTTTGTTCAGTTCTTCGAAATATGTACATTTTTAATGGATAAAATATATTGGACCACAAATTCATTTCGAAATTTCATACGAATACATCAGTTCATTGCAATAAACTCTCATTCTCATAACTGTAGTGTTTTTCTTTGAAATATTGGACTACAAAACACCGAGAGAAAATAGCAGTTTCTCAGTCCTCAAAAGAGTCGTTTTTGCATTTATGCATTCATATGCATTTCATTACCAATATATACTCAACATATGGCTTGCACAATATTCAATTTTGTATTCCAGTAGAAGTTCGTCTAAATTTTAGTCCTAAACTTGTACTAAACCAATTTTAGTTTAATTCATAGATTATGGATTATTGGTTTGATTTAACACAGTTAAAATATTCTACTCCATATTTTAAACTGGACCATTGTTTAAACTTGCTGTAGCTCGGAGTGAAAATTCCTTTCTTAGTGAATATAGCTTTCTCGATACCTCTTTAGTCTACTATTTTCTCAAAGTAATTAAACCTCACTGAACACCATATTTTACATAGAAGGAACATTCACATAAAATTGACACATATTATTCTTAAAATTTCCTTAATCCACTGTTTTCCCTTCCGTTTAAACATTGTCATGAAAAAAAACCAATGTTTCAAATTTAAATGCCACTTTTTACAACTAATTTAGTCCTAAAAAAGGTTCATCTTGGTTTTTGAAACTACAACTACCTGTCAAGACGAGAAATTATTTCAATCACGAAAAATCTCAAATGATAGTGAGACCTTTGTGGAGGTACTCAACGTGTTCTTTAGCTTTTTTTCGGAGTGAAACTATACTCGAACTCCTCGGATCAAGTCCAGACTCTTCTTTCTGAATTTCAGTTGGACCCAAAGACAAATTAACCGGACCTGGATGTTCTAGAGGTCCGTTGGGTGCGCCAGAGGCCAGCTCTGCCATAGTACACGGAACACTGAGAGACGTTGTTGGTGCTGCTGGAGTCAGATAACTAGGATACACTGAAGGGTGTCTATTCAAAAATCCGGGTAGTCCAGTTGCCAGAGAAGGAGTTAGAAGAGGAGCTGTGAGTGACCAAGGATCCAGAGATATGTGGTTTGAAGCAGTTTGGATTGAATTTGGTGAAGAACAAGATCCTAGGGCGCCTGCAAGACTGGTGATAGGTGACTGAGGTCTTCCTCCAGGATTGTGGTACTCGCTTGATACATGTCCGAGAGTTCGAAGAGCATTTTGACTCTCAAGTTTTTCTTGTCGTCTCCACTTAGCACGTCTGTTTTGAAACCAGACCTGTGAATGAAAATTAAAAAAATACATTATTTAATGATATATTTATATCTTTTTAGCTAAAAACACTGATAAACTAGTATGAATGCTTAGTTTTTATTTTGATGATCGGGACCCTGGGATTTGACTCGCGGAATAAGCTTTGAAGACCGCTACTCTGGAGCACCTCAAGGACTCTTCGTGGCTTCCCTCGTAATTTTAAGTCACATTCGTATGACGGCGAAGTCCTTGGAACTGTATTTTTTTCTCTTAACTTACACAATACGCCACATGAAGATTTTGTGTTCCAATTCTATTTTCAGTAGAAAAGACTTCATTATTCCTTCTCGCGACGGGTGAACCACGGAAGTCGAGTGGTCATGGTAGCGAGCTTTTGGCCGGAGGTGTTTTCGTCCTAATTTCACTAAGGACTCATCAAATAGAAGGTATGATGCATGTTAAATTTGTAGGGCTATAAGCCTTCTTGTGTTCGTGATGTGGAAGTTTTGAAAGCGGGGTACTAGCTCTTCTGTATCATCCTTCTCTTCATTTTGACAGTAGTTCGAACTTACGAGGGTCGTAGCCAATATCCCTCAAGCTCCTTCTAAGTGCGACGTTAATTAAACAACAAATCAATCATTTGATTTTAGTGGGACTTTAATGGAACACGCGACAAGACTTGAACATAGCCATGTGTAAAGCTCGTGACCATGACCATTCGGTTCCCCTAGCCTGAAACACCCTAATGAAATGAATATGACATTATAACTTTTGAATTTAGAATTGGACAATAATAGCTTTTTGAATTCTTTTTATGAACATTTCAAGTGATAATATGTTTCCTCTTTTAAATGACTAGGATTTCAAACATAGCAAACTCTATAATTGTTATTCTGAGAAAAAGTGTTAAAAAAATTCTGTAAAAATGCATTGCTTCTAATTGCTAGGTATCGAAAACTGCCACTGCCACCCGTTAATGAAATATAACAGCTATTGCAGTTCATAAGTGTCAGGTTTATTAATATTAGAGCCACATGATAAACACAATTCCAGTTTTGTTCAAATGGAGTCAACCATAATCCACGCCTGAAAATATTTATTATTTATTTCATTGAAAGCATTTTATCTGAAACATTTTATATTCAATGCTACTGAATATGTCAACTTATTCAATTCTATATTTATTACTAGTGTATTTTAAATTATTTCATAAGTTTCAAGCTAAAAAGCACATAAAGATTGCATTCGCATATTTCAAGTTTTCTATGAAAGAATTAGCAATTTCCGTTTTTAAACTTTTTAACTATTTATTTTACAGGGAAATTTTTAGAAATACTCTATAATCATTAAGGGATCCCAGTACCTAAAATATCAGAAAAAAATTATAACCTGATTTGTGTGACTTTTCTTAATATATGCACAAAATTCCATACATCCAGATACATTATTTAGCGAGTAGTTTAAATTTTCTACAACAATATACTAAGTTATTTCATTTGATCAACAAAAACTTCAGATACTTTTTCTCAGCTTTTTATTTTTGATGATGGACATATATTTAAAAAGCTAAAAATGATTTTTTTAAAACAATATAAAATTTTGCAGTTTTTTCTGTCTGCTTTGCGTAATATATTTAACAATTCAGCGCATGTAATAAGTATTTAGATCAATAGTTATTATTTTTAAAAATCTATAATTAGATGTAGCTAGTTTCTTACTGTTTTTCGTTGTGTATGATAGAAAAAATTTGTAAAACTATTAATACAGTGCAACCAAATCCATACACAGAACTGTTAGAAACACTTCTAAGAAACAGATAAAACGATTGTATAAAATCAATAAAATTTGTAGAATTTATTGGAATTTAAGCTATTGGAATGTTTTAAAAAATTTAAACTTTGAAATAAATATTTGTTTGAAAATGAAGTTTTTTTTCCCCTTCTGAAATGAATTTTTTTTTATTATGATGAATAAAATTTTTTCTCGTGAATGTCAAACTTTATAGAATTACTCATAGAGTACTCTTTCATATAAAGAATAAAAAATTTCAAATCATACATTAATAATAATTCTTTTTTAATAAAGAATATCAACGAATTTAAGAATCGAACACCCCAAAAGACAGCATTTATTTAACAAATAGTATTTCTTTTCAAATATATTGTTAAGGATTTATAGTAGCGTTTTGAACTCTCAATTTTTTATACTTTAAGCAAACAGATCAAAAAACGTAATCTTGTTAGTAGCTAAATAAAAAAAAAAGCGATTTTTTTTTATCATTATTAAATTTGAACTACGCGAAAGTAAAGTGGGGTTTTCATCATTCTAGGGTTGCTTGAAAACTGTGTTTCTTTAATCATCTCTGGTTGAAGTTTTTTCCCCACTCCTCGTACTTCCAAAAACTCGATCGCTTGAAAAAAATCCTTTCGTAGAACACATTTTTTTTTTCATAAACGAGTTCTCCTCGTCTTCTGGTAAACTTACATCAGGCTTTTCAGGATACTTAAGGGGGAAATAAGTCATTTCAAAAGAAAACACAAATTTCAGTTTTACGATCACTGGCAATCCAATATAGGAGGAAACGTGGCGCTTTCCTTTTACGCTGCGAAATATATTCATTGCTCGAAGAGGGAAAACGTGCAGTTCTTTGAAATCTACAGCAAACAAAAAGGTCTTCATTTTCCATTGACTTACAAATGCAGTTACGTACGACATTTGTGAGTAAGAGCCCAAAATGAATGAACTCGTCTTCCAATGCAAAGTTTACAAGATGGATGTTTCAAATCGAAAATGAAATGAAGAATTCCCCTCTGTCTCCATAGACTTTTTTTTTTAAATGTTTACCGGAACATAGATCGTATTTGCCAAGGCGCCTAAAATACGGTACCTAATTTCAAAGATCTCAATCTAGGTATGCATGAGTGGAGATAAAATAAAAGTCAAATATATATATCGGCATATTTCGGAAACGTGAATCTGGCTTACAGCAGCTTAGTAATCAATATTTCTATAGGAATGATTGATGTCAAAATTACGTAAGAAAAGATTTACATCGGTACTTTTTTTTTAAAAAAAAGGGGGGGGGGGACAATAATTTCCTAGATTGTTGTGTTTTGCGAAATATATCAGAAAAATGTTGCATGTGTTTCGTTTGGAAAAGAAACAAAAAAAAAAAATTGTGTGAAGTCGTACTACTTAAAATGTGCCTTTTTTCTTCTGGTGAAATAAATGTTGATATCAAGCTTGTAAAATCCTCTTTTTTGAAATAATTGATCTGTAACTTTAAGAATTTTAGTTCAGAATTAACACATTTTGCTTACTGCTGAGGCCATAAATGATAAAGCGCAAATCAAGTATTTGAATAACACAAAAGATGCGATCAAAATTTGCGCATAAGCTTTTTATTTAGCTGTGCTATTGTTTCAACAAAATGTTACAGTTGACCACTTTTCAAAATTTTGACGCAAAAATTTTTCCATTCATGTTTGATGCCTGCTTTCACAAATAATGAACTTAATTTTCAAAATTATGTCATAATAAATTTCTTTTAGAATGTTTTTCCTTGCACTGAAAAAAATACGTATAAAAATTATTTTATTTACCTATCGACCTGATTGTATTTACCTATCTGATTGTTAAATCATACGTAATCAAAAAAATAGCTGAAATAGTAATCGGAATTTCAAGACAATTGTAATGCAGCCATATTTATTCAAGATTTTTGAGCTATTTTTTAATTTAGTCTCTTTTTTGGAATGTTATGAGATCAAATGACTTTAACATTGATTTGCCATTATTAGCTAACAAAGGACCTTTTGTAAAAGATCACGTATTTAAAACGAACTCTATTTAATGCGCAAACTATTTAATGCAAACTTTATTAATTATTAATTAGTTGAATTAAAAGAAATTTTGTTTAATGCATTTCATAACAAAAAATCCCTTGAGTGGTGAAATCTACAATTCACAACGCATGGTATAGAACTTTTGTTTCAATTTTTGTTTTTGTACATAATTTTTATTACAAAAATTCCTTTCCAAATTTAAGAAATATATATAAAATGAATTTATAGTTATTCGTGTTTGTAATGCTTTTTAATACATCGATATGATGATCCTAATTAGTTTGTTCCAACAAAGACAGAAATATGATGAAAAAAAGGTTCAACATAAAAATGTGGGCAATTTTTAACAAATTTTCGTTTCACTAAATAAATACTGGATCTGTATTATTTTTATTTTTATAGTAAAAATATAATGCTATAATTATCAGGCATTAAGGACTTGTCGATTTAGTGCTTGTATAATGATCTTATGATTTTTTTTCTATCTTCTCTTTAATAGTATATTAACATTTATTTCACATCTCCTAAGAGTGGAATTAATTTTTCATGAGCTTTTCGCAGGTGCAACGGAAACCGGTAAGATATACGTGTTTATGTAAAAATCATTTAAAATTTTCCTGTATGCTGCCCGAACTAGTTCTATCGAATGTAAAATATAGTAGAACTTCCTTAAATTTGACCTTGATGATTTGGATCCCCGAATAATCCGGAATAGTCAGTGCCAAGAAATTAATTTTTTTTAATTTGAGAATTGGTCTGCAAATATCCTTAATAACATTTATTTGTTTCATCCACGTATTTCGAAAAATTATTTTCATAACTAAAGTATTACAATAGCTATGGATACACGAGAAGAAAATGGAGAGAAAGGGGAACTTTATATACATGAATAATCTGTGTAAATGATCTTATGTGATTTGCAGTAACATTTATATTACAGTAACATTTCTTCCCACAAGTGACAAAATGTATAAGGTGCTACATTGTCTAAATGGAAAATGCATTAAGACAACGTAAAATTCATAAAAATACAATCCTATTTTCAGTAAATATAATTCAAACTCGATTTGTTCAATATAAATGCTCTTTACTGAAAGTACATTTTATTTTATTATTCATTTTCAACATTTCTCCAGTTTACCCGGATTTTTAGCTTTTAATTCGACTTAACTAGGTGTTAATGTAAAATGGGTTGTGTGTGTCTGTGTAAGCTGCTTCGACTTTGCAAATATCATCACAAAGTATAGCGGTATATACTGTGGTAAAAATATCTATTACTTTCTCATTTTCAAAGATTTTTATCTTTTTTCCCATATAACTCTTAAAAATTAACTATTCAAAAAGTAAGTTTGAAGAGATTATCACTAGTCATTTTTAAAAGTTTATTATATTTTATAAAACGCCGATAGAAAACTGAAAGTCAACAGGTTTAGATCAAAAACAACAATTGTTAAGAGATAAAAAAGTTGTAATAAATTTTCGAAATATGGAGGCGATTTACAAAAGAAGTCTTAAAAAATTCACTAAGAAATCAGAGAATTTAATAATCGTAAAATCTTTCAAGTAAAAATATTTTTTTCAGTTATAAATAAAGTTCTTGTTAAGATACTGAGTATTTTTTTGTAATCCAAAGCCGTATGTATTTATTGTTATACAACAGGATTCAAACCGAAAAAAATCTTTTTCAATTAAAAAAAAAATTCAAATTTGGTACAAAACATTTTATTGTGCAAAACCATTTCAATTTGAATTATTCCCTTTCCCCCCCCCCTAAATAACATATGTTACATGTTTTGTCTTCCACACAATATTGACTAGTTTTTTTAAATAATTATTTATTTTTTTACTTAAGACGTTAAGGCGAAAAATTATGCTTTTATTGAAAGTGTTTCAATTTTGAAAATATCGTACAGTAAAAGGATGCATGCATCTTAATCACAGAACTAATGTTAATATTGGGATGTTTTTTAATCGGGAAACATATTCCAAGTTTGGATTCAGTTCTGTAACATGAAGTGAAAACAAGCTTCTGGCGGGCGCTCACACGTTTTTTTTTTTTCCTGCTACAAACCTTTTAGGATACTTTATGACATTATTTGACTCTAGAACCTCGCCTTATGAATAAACCGTGACTTATGTAAATAATCAATGATATATAGAGAGAAGAATAGTGGATAGAAAATGATCAGGAGAATAGATATGTTAAAGTACTGAGATTAGAAAGGAGTTAGCGAAATCGTAGCGCACACAATATTGGTGCCAGAAGTTAAGGTAGTCGGATAGCCTATATTTGACACGGACACATTGTATAAACATTGTTCCTGACTCAGACACAACTTTGGTTCCTATTGATATAAAGTAGGCTTTTTATTATAATCTTTGGTTGAGGACGTGAGTTAGTAACCTCTCCACATCCATAATAATAGCTGCTTTGCGATTATTTTGTAAAATTCAATAAAACTAGTTTGATTTTTCTTAACTGGCTCTTTCTCGAGTGAACATTTATTGAGTTTCGATGGCTCAGCATCTAAGTAGCGAAGCAGGAGTGTCGCAACCTTGAGCAAACGAAATGTTTGTAAAGGAAGAAAATTTGAGCAAGACTTGTAATGTAAGGATTCATGATAAAATAAAAGAATTAAATGGTACCAGTATAACGATGGACTACGCGCGTTCTTCTAAATTACCTTGGGAATTCTTTATAATCTAAATTGGCAAATATAGAAACTTCGTCCCAATCTAATAAAGGGGATCTAGTAAAAAAGTTAGACTAAAGTAATGTAATGAAGTAATATTGAAAAACTGATGTAGAAGATAAGCCGAAGTTAGAAGAAAAGAATTAAAAGTGAGAAAGAATTGAATAGTGCGCGAAATGTAAGATACTTGTGCCTGTGTGAATCTAATTTGATATTGCTTGAGTAAAGATCCGACTCTACTTTGTAGAAACTGAAGATAAAGCTTGCCGTAACTACGTAATCATCCGATCGAACTCGAGTATCGGGGTAAGCTTGATATTTAATATGTATGTAAAATTTATTTGTAAACGTGTTGAGGAACTGTGAGCTGTTGAAGGATATTTTTCTTAATAACATAAGTAAATAAGTGATTTAACTAATAATTTTGACTGTTATTAATTGATTGAAGTTTGATATATTCGTGCTTAGAGTTCAAGTTAAGAGACCTTAAGTATGTAATTTAAAAGGACGGAAGAGTTAGAAAATAGGAGGCGTTACAATAATCCTACCAACTATTTTTAGTCTAGAATTTCTATTCAGATGGTAGTTTCCTTTTTCATTTTCGATTATTTTCTCCTACATTTTTACTCTGCTCGTTCTTTTCGAAACATTATTTTGTCAACAATCGATTAAATGATCACGATTTCGGTTCCCCTCCTTCTATGACACTTTTATTCACGGTTGCACTTCATTCATTTTTTTTTTAGAGATGAATACAAAATCGAAGTCAATCAGAGAGCCTTAACAAATTACTCTTGCTTTCTTTTTCGTTGCTCGACCGTAGCTAACAAGGCCGGGGCAAACACTTGGCCGTTTGTCGACAGAAGGGCTGACGTCATGGTGCAAAATCGATTAAACGCCCATGCTTCCCTGAAGGGATATTTTTTCCTCGTATACATTACTTACGAAGAGTAATTGTTTGATTCTACGGTAACTCGTTTCTGAAGGCTAATTTTCGACGCCGGTAGAGCTATACTTTTCTCATTTGTCCATGTTTGTGCGAAGAAGTTATTTTTATCAAGTTATTTCTGGTGTGTGTTGTTTTGTATAACAATGGAACAAGAATATACTTTTAAAAAATATCTACTTAGTAAACGAACTTCAGCAAATTTTAGTCACTGAATTTGTAAGATTTATTTATATGTTACAATAGAAATCTCAAAATATATGAATTAGAAATTTATAATACGTTGAGTCTGCAATGAACTGATTTGAAGTATTAAAGCAATTTTCTATTAATGTTAAATAATAGAGTCAAAATAATGAGATAACTTTTTCAAATAGCAAAAATAATCCAGCATTTTTATTATATAAAGATTTTCCTATAGATGTGAAGAGGCAGATTTTAAAAAAATGTATTTTTGTTAAGGAGGTTTACTTTTGACATTTCAAAATATGCGTTCTGAGATTGAAAATGAAAATAGTGTGTGTGTGATAAATGAGAAAAAAATACGAACTGATGAAAATTACAAAATACACGTATTTATAAAAAATTTGCCTAGTGAAAAAAAATGCTTATGGTCAAAAAGGTCAAAGATAGTTCATCTATATCGAGGATCGCAGCCAACGAATTTGATATGACTTTCGAAGGTGCACTAGAGGTTTTGATTTTACTTGAACCAGTCAAAACTCTTTTTATATTTCGAATCTGTGTGAGCGAAAGACAAGAAACTATTTTAACTATAATTTTAATCAAATTTCTACAAAAGTAAAAGAGAAATTTAATTTTAAAAAAATATATTTGAATAAAAACGTTCTTTTTTAGTAAAAGTTATGTGTGTGTATATATATTCCAACACTTCTTATTACCTTGCACTGTGTTTTTGGTACACAAGTCTTATAATCAATTTTTCACCCACTTACCAAAAAGGGTTAAAAAGAATTTAAAAAAATAATGATTTCTTTAGCCAGTAAGAAATTATAATGACAATGTACTTAAAATGACTATTTATTATCATAGTAAAAAAAAAGTGAATAATTTCCAATCCAAATGAAAATTTTTAACAATACTCTAGTTCTTAGCAAAAAATAAATAAATCTCATTTGGATTGAAAATTCTTCACTTTTTTTATTTACGTTGATGACAAACTGTCCTTTTCAGTAATATTTCAATTAATTACTTACTGGTGGAAGAAAAATTATTTTTTGCATATTATTCTTTCTTTTACTCTTTTTTTCACATAGAAGTGTGTTTTTTTTTAAATTTTTTATATATATTATCAATTCATATTTTTGAAACATGTCCGTATAAACATCTTTAAGTTTTGGGGAGGGGGAGGATCATAGGTTCTTAAAATTTACGGGGTCATATAACTAATTTCGTAAGTGAAAAACTCTTGATAGGATGATGTTTTATTTTTAATTTTTGTTTTTGACCCTGCATTAAAATAAATTGAACAAAAATCATACGCCTCATAAATATTTACCTGACATTTTTAAGTGTATGAATTTATGACCCCATGATCTAATCCAATGAATTTTCGATAAAATCACGTGAATACTGGCTTTTTGCAGATTAACTTTCATGATCACATTTGGATGTGTATCAATTTGATACTCATGATTCAAGTCAATAAATTTCTGATAAAATTACCTGAACCCTGACTTCCGGCAGATTGACTTTCATTGCCAACTCTTCCCTGCTGTACACATCGGGATAGTGTGACTTTTCAAAAGCTCGCTCCAGTTCATGTAGTTGGTAGGTGGTGAAGGTAGTCCTGTTCCTGCGGTGCTTCTTCTTTGGACCTTCTTCAGATCCGCTGTCCGGATCCGCTTTATTGCCGGAATCCGTGTGCGAATTGGAAGACAATTGAGGATCGCCTGGACTCCCTTCAGAAAGGGAGAAAAAAAAAAGATTTTAGTCACATTATTTATTCCGAGAAGAAAGTATTTCTTATGCCAATTAACAAAGTTTGCAGTGACAAAAACTGTTAATTCATAACTGATTCGTTTTATTTTCTGTTTTGTTACATTTAGCTTATTATAGAGTTTGAGAAGCATAAAAAGGGTAAAGAAGAGGGATTTTCAGGTAAAAGCGGCAAGCGCATAGCCATAAAATAAAATTTGTGAGAAATCTCACAATTTATTATAAATAAAAAAAAATGATAGCAGCAAGATTCATTTAATTTCAGATTTATCATTTTATTAATCAACTGTAATTAAGGATTCGAAGTGGTTATCACACGAAGGGTGATTCTGTTATAATAATATAAATATGGAATGTTTTACAATGATGAGATACAAATGGCTTTACAAACGTTACGCTATTTTAATGATATAAAGATTTCAACCATAGAGAGAGATTATTTTATTTTAATTATTAAAACCACTCTAACAAGTGGTCAACAATGAACAAGAAAAAGTTTCGGCAATAGATACCAAAAACCCACCACTGTTCTATTTGTGCTTGATTCATTTTGTAACTTTAACATGAGTTTAATTAATATAAGAAATTTAAGCAATTGCATTGTAAAGTAGTTGGATTTCGTACTAAGTCTTGATTACATATTGACATTAAATTTCTTAGTAATTGGATTCGAATTACAATTAATTAAAATTAAAAGAAAGTTATATTAAGACTGATCTCCTATATATATATATATATATATCTTTTTTTCTGTGTATAATTTGCAAATCAAGTATTGCTTTTGTTTTATAGAACTATTATTGATTCTAAGAGTACGATCATTAAAACATGTTATAAGCAGAGTATCTCTATCTTAGTCTAGAGACAGTATTATTTTGCCTTTAATTTCATTTTGTTCATTTTTATTTCTTTCCTCAATCATCTTTTACATCTTTTGCTACATATATATATTTTTATGTTTTTTTTTTCTTTATCTTTAAATAAATTTGTTGTTTAAGATTTAATATTTATAATTTTTTAAATTCCTTTCTGTACTTTCAATTTTTAACTAATTAATTTTAAATTTATTTTGATTCTTTCTATATTGTAGAATGTATCACTGTTTTTTTTTTTTTTTTTTTTTTTTTTTTTTTTTTTTTGGGTGGGGTTTTTTTTTTAATAATTTTTTTTTTTTTTTTTTTTTGGTGTTGTTTTTTGTTTTTTTTGTGTGTAGAGAGGTTTTTTTATTATTGTTTTT
>BMAW01099003.1:2043215-2059142 GCA_019974015.1 Nephila pilipes | reverse complement strand
CACATATATATATATTATATATATATATATAAAGAAGAGAGAGAAAACAAAAATACAAAAAAAAAAAAACGTGATACATCTCTCATATAAGAAAGAATCAAAATAAATTAAAATTAATTAGTTAAAAATTGAAAGACAGAAGAATTTAAAAAATTATAAATATTAAATCTTAAACAACAATTTATTTAGATAAAGAAAAAATAACAAAAATATATATATGTAGCAAAAGATGTAAAAGATGATTGAGGAAAGAAATAAAATAGAACAAAATGAAATTAAGGCAAAATAATACTGTCTAGACTAAGATAGAGATACTCTTGCTTATAACATGTTTAATGATCGTACTCTAAGAATCAATAATAGTTCTATAAAACAAAAGAATACTTGATTTGCAAATTATACACAGAAAAAGATATATATATATATATATGGAGATCATCTTAATATAGACTTTCTTTTAATTTTAATTAATTAGCTAATTCGAATCAATTACTAAGAAATTTATGTAAATATGTAATCAAGACTTAAGTACGAAATCCAACTACTTAAATGCAATTGCTTAGAATTTCTTATATTAATTAAACTCATGTTAAATACAAAATGAATCAAGCACAAATGAGAACAGTGGTGGGTTTTTGGTATCTATTGAACTTTTTCTTTTCATTGTTGACCACTTGTTGAGTGGTTTTTAATAATTAAAATAAATTAATCTCTCTCTTGGTTGAAATCATTTATATCAGTTAAAATAGCGTTGCGTTTCAGCATTTTGTATCTCATCATTGTAAAACATTCCTTATTTATGTTATAACAGGAATCACCCTTCGTGTATTAACCACTTCGAATCCTTAGTACAGTTGATTAATAAAATGATAAATCCTGAAGTATAATGGATCTTTGCTGCATCATTTTTTTTTATTTATAATCAAATTGTGAATTTCTCACAAATTTTTATTTTATGCATATGCGCTTGCCACTTTTACCTGAAAATCCCTCTTCTTTACCCTTTTATGCTTCTCAAACTCTATAATAGCTAAATGTAACAAAACAGAAAATAAAACAGATCAGTTATGAATTAACAGTTTTTGTCACTGCAAACTTTGTTAGTGGCACCAGAAACACTTTCTTCTCCGGAATAAATGTGATAAATCTTTTTTTCTCTTCCCTTTCTGAAGGGAGTCCAGGCGATCTCAATTGTCTTCAATTCACTTTTTTTGGATTCCGGCAATAAAGCGGATCCGGACAGCGGATCTGAAAGGTCAAAAGAAGAAGCACCACGGGCTGGAACTACCTTCACCACCTACCAACGCTTCTACATGGAGCGAGCTTTTGAAAAGTCACACTATCCCGATAGTGTACAGCAGGGGAAGAGTTGGCAATGAAAGTAAATCTGCCCAGAGTCGGGTTAGATAATTTATCAGAAATTTGACTTGAATCATGAGTATCAATTGATACACATCAAATGTGATCATGAAAGTTAATCTGCAAAAGCCAGTATTCACGTGATTTTATCGAAATTCATTGGATTAGATCGGGTCATAAATTCATACACTTAAAAATGTCAAGGTAAAATATTTATGGGCGTATGATTTTGTTCAATTTATTTTTAATGCAGGGGTCAAAACAAAAATTAAAGAGCATCATCCTATCAAGGTTTTCACTTACGAAATTAGTTATATGACCCCGTAAATTTTAAGAACCTATGATCCTCCCTCCCCAAACTTAAAGATGTTTATACGGACATGGAACAAAAATATGAATTGATAATATATATAAAATTTAAAAAAACACACTTCTATGTGAAAAAAAAGGTAAAAGAAAAGAATAATATACAAAAATAATTTTCTTCCACCAGTAAGTAATTAATTGAAATATTACTGAAAAGGACAGTTTGTCATCAACGTAAATAAAAAAAAAAGTGAAAATTTTCAATCAAATAAGTTATTTATTTTGCTAGAACCCATTGTTAAAATTTTCATTTGGATTGGAAATTATTCACTTTTTTTATATGATAATAAATAGTCATTTAAGTACATTGTCATTATAATTTCTTACTGGCCTTCAAGAAATCACTACCAAATTCTTTTAACCTTTTTGTTAAGTGGGTGAAAAAATTGATTATAAGACTTGTGTACCAAAAACACAGTGCAAGGTAATAAAGAAGTGTTGGAATATATATACACACACATAGCACACCTAAAAGAAACGTTTTATTCAAATATATTTTTTTAAAATTAAATTTCTCTTTACTTTTATGAGAGTTGAGTTAAATTATAGTTAAAATAGTTTTCTTGTCGCTCACACAGATTCGAAATATAAAAAGAGTTAATGTGTGTGTGTGTGTGTGTGTGTGTGTGTGTACCAGTTGTTTTCTTTTCTTTTGATTGTTTTGCATTTTCTTCGAAAGCAATCAGTACTAAGACCTTCAAGGAAGGTATAAAACTTTGTAAGATATTCAATGAAAACATTTTTTTTTAATGTCTCAATTATTCTTTTTCTCTATCTTTCTATTTTTAGCAGAAGTTTCTTAATCTTCCTTAAATTAATCATAAGAAACTGATCAAAAGAAAATGTTGAGATTATTTTAATCTAAGAAAATGTCAAGGCTACTCTAAAATCAAATTAAGTTGACTCAGTAGTACACCTCTATTTTTTCAAATGTTATCGAACATCATAACTAATAATTATGGATAATAATAGTTATTAATAATTATATATATTTTAACACTTAATATTTATTAAGAACAGTATAAGCATTAATAATTATTGATATTATGTAAATGAAATAAATATTAGTATTTAGAGGTATAATTAATAATAATCATAAATAATGGGAGCCATTAATAATTAGAGATTTTTTTATAATTAATAATCATGATGAATAACAAAATTATAAATAATTAAAAATAATAATAATGATGAATGTGAAACAGTTATTAATTGCATGGGTCCCTTGAATATGTTTTCTGCAGAAACTATTCCTAAAGCGTACAAGTATAAGAACCGTGGCACATTTTTTGGAATATGAATTTTAGAGCTTTTATGAATTTTTCTACCAAATTTGAAGAAAAAAAAACTCTAAGCTGTCACTCATGTATTTTAACGAAAGAGATAATCATATTAAACAAAAAAAAAGCAAAAACTTGAACTAAATTTGAACCCGAACTTAAGTTAATTTTTAGAGAGAGGACTCAAAATATCAGACCCATGCAAAATAAATCTGCAACAATATTTCGAAAAATTTTGGAAAGTGTTTGAAGCCCGAACTGCTCTGGTTATTCTCAAACTTTTTTTTTTCAAATGATTCATACAAATCACAAGCACTAAGAAACTAGTACAACATTATATTCTCAACAGGTTAAATTACTTACTCAATGCAAGTAATACACCGTGAAATAGGGGAATAAGCAGCCTTGCATGTAGCCCATTGTCATTGGATTGTCGCCACCTTTGACACGGGCATCGGTTCGTTAACCGATGTGGCGACACCTTTTCTTAAAAGATTTCCATCTCCCCCTGAAGAAAAGGCACCTTGTTGGGAATACAAGATTCTCCCCCCTCCCCTGCTTGTAACGAAAGGGGATATGTAAGTCCTGATCACTCTTTGTCCGTAATCACAGTCTGCGATACAATGTTGCGATTCAGTAGCGTCTCCCTCCCATTGTCACCTCCCTGAGTCGGACACATAAGAGAGGAAATTAGGTTCCATCCTCGACCCCTTGTTGCCGCGGGCGGTTATTTGCAGATTAGCTGCGATTCAATCACTGCCGCAATCCCTCCCATCGGGAAAAATGGGAGTCGGCGATTTTGAGCGACGAAAAAAGATGAGGTGAACACAAAGAGACATCAACCGCTGCGGCCTCACGACAGTTTACTGTAGATAATCGCTCTATTTCTCCTGTTGTTGACTCGGGTTTGATTTTTGGGGAACAGGACTTTTCCTCTATCCCGATCTTTAGGTAAGGTGGCGGAGCGGATTATTAGAAGGCCAGATTAGCTGCGCTGTTCTTTGGAGTTGTTTATGGCAATGTTCGTGCTCTGGTTCCACCCAAGACCTTCGAACAGTACATTGAGGAATACTTCAAGTCAAACAGACCTGGTTCTCAAAGTCCATGCGTGGTATGGTGTGGAAGATTAAAGAATTGAGTGCTATTATTGTCATCATCGACATTTGAAAACGTGGCTGAAACTTTTGAACCACCTGGCCAACAATTAATTGTGTTAAGATTGTTGTGTCGACCTTTAAGAATGTATTCACATAATATTAAAGAATAAAACCAAATACAAATTGGAACACTTTTTCATATAGAAAGATTATCAAACCTTAATAATATATATTCTGACTTTCTCTATCGGATAGAAAACAGTATACAATAATATTCATTTCTATCTGAACGAATCTAGTGTAAAACGTGTTGCACACTTCGTTTCTTATACTTTATTGCTAAATATATACTGTATCACGTTACATGTTGTAAAGAAAATATTAGTGTGATTAATGAATGTTTAAAATTTTAACGATATAATGTAATAAATGGATGTATGTGCTACTATGTCACAATATTATGTGCAATTTGGGACATATCTCTGAATGAAAATGTGTTCCAAGTTATGTTCAGTTTCTTTGATGCTTGATAAAGAAAGCCACATTGCGCGGAACATTTGAAATTGCTTATGGTTATGAATTCATGTATATATATATATATATAATGAGATCTGTGAATATCACATGTGATGTTTTCATACTAATATGGTTTACCAATATTTCTTTAAAAGAAAGCAAAACTTTAGGTCAAAATGTGTATTTTGCTGAATTGCTGATATTTTTTTCTAATTTCTTCTCATTTACTTACTTTTATTTCCTAATATTTATTTACTTCATTACGTAATACGATATTCCGTTTTCTTATTTTTAAAATATATTTCAGTTATATTTTTTTTGTAACTATGGATTTTTTTAGCTGAATATATTATTTGAATGTATTGAAAAAAAATTTAATGAACACACACAGCAAAAAAGAAAAAAAGATTACTAATGACGTTCATAAAAACTTAATTCATCAATAAGTATGATTATGTTAATGTCTGGTCTTAGGAATAAAACTCAAGTAATTCTCCTTCTTTCTCTTATATGAAATAATTCATGTTTTTATTAGTATCCATAAAAGGTATACAGATCTGCTTTTGTACGCTAGTAAGTGTAAAATGAAACAGATGTTATCAGATATTTACTTCACATTCATAAAATTTTACATCAATAATCTTTGAAAAAAGTAAAATAATGATAAAAATAATAAACTCGAATTAGTTAACTTTCCATCAATTTGATTCAATTGAATGTTTTAATTATATTTCTTAAGTACTTCTATTGTAAAAAGCAGATAGAATAAAACTTTAGTGTAATTTTTATTTACTTGTTTAAAAGTATCCTTTTTAGTTCTATTGTATTCCTTTTTTTTTTTTTAAACTTTTGTGTCACATAATGAATTTCAATACTTTTCGTAAAATAAATAAAAGATTTTTTAACGTTATTTACAATTTTAATTTCAATAATAATAATAATAATAATACCGTTAACAAAAGTATAACTGCTTTGCATTATCTATAAAATGACCTAAATCACAAGAATTTATGTAAAACTGCGAATGATAAACTGCAAGTTTAAGACTATATATAGTTATATTACCTGTTTTTCCTATTTAACTAATTCCTGATGTTACTTTCTGATTTTCTATTTAAAATTCCAATAAATTGAAACGTGATTACTCAAATTAGATTAAGGTAAGAAGTGCAATGAACTGAATTGAGAATAGTGTATATAAGCGATATAGGACTGAAAGTGAGTTGATAGTGCGCATTTGGAGATGTTAGTAGAATAGAAATTTGAATGAATTGCTATAGTTCAGGGGTGGGCAAATAAGGGTCCTCTATGAGCTTGTGTGTGTGTGGTCCGCTAAGACAATCCGGAAAAAAAATCTGCTTTAAACTGATATTTCCTTCCCGTGCGTTGAATCATTCAAAATAGTTCTAGGTATATTTGCAAGGCAATAAATAGAAGGCAATTTTTATCATTTCCCTTTGTTAGAAAAACCGAAAGTACATGAAAATGTTAATGCTAAGGTTGGAGACCATCTGTATAGTTTAGAGGCTAAGATCACGAGAAGATTTTAGGACTTTACAAAAATGAGTCTAAATTCAATTTGTTCTCTTATCTCATCACTGCTGATATTGACGCTGCATCTGAGGATTTTCAGCTTGAACTTATTAACATGCAATCAGACCACACTATGAAATAAATATTTAATGCTGTGACATTAGTTAATTTTTGCAAATCTTTTTCTGCTGAAAAACTTCCATGTATGAAGAAATTTGCTGGGTAAATGTTCTCTGTATTTGAGCTTACATGTATTTGGATGCAAGGTTTTTCTTCCTTGAAGATCACCAAGAATAAATATAGATGCTCTTTGATAGACACAAACTTGCAGGTTATGACGAAAATCATCACAATAAATAAATTGAATGTTACAGTTAATATTTTATTTCATTTATATTTATTGATTTTTATAATATAGTTTATACTTTTTCTGAAATGCAAATTTAATTAATTCAATGCAATCATTTTAAAAAGTGCGGCCGGCCGTTAGCCTTCGCCCCAACAAAGTGATATAAAAGGAAATTTATATAAAAAAAATACTTGAAACCGAAACAATTATGATTAAAAAAACATTTGGCTTTAATAAAACTATTGCTCGATATTATTAATTACACGCATGCAATTTATTATAACATCCAGTCTTTCTGAAAGTTAATAGTATTTTTACGAAGTGTTGAATGCAGTTGATTTACTTTAATGTATTTGAAGAAACAAATAAGGTTCTTCTGATTATTATAATTCATAAAAAAAGGCATTTTTAATTTTTCACTCATGTGATATCTTTTATTAAATTGCAAAATATTAATTAATAAATTTTAAGGTATACTTGATTTTTTTTATTTGGTACTTATACTTATTTTCGACTTCATAATATTATTTAGATATGATACAACCGTTAATCTGGACACCAACTATTTAAACCAAACTTGAGGGGAAGGTTATTTGATCCTTCACTTCGTTCTCTGCCGATAACAGATCCCTAATTATAGCTCCCTGTGTCGACGCTGCACACGCTCGAAGTGTTCAATTGTGTGTCTGGCATGTATTCATTGAAAATCGGGCTAATTTTAAGGGGGCCCGGCAACTGGATCATGTTTCTTTTTTGATGGGGGAAAGTTGTATTCTTGTGTGAGAAAGAGGAGAGAAGGCTTTTATACCCCAAGGGGTTTTATAGAAAAAGAAGAAAATATACCATTTACATCTGCTTCAAATTTATAAGACCGCAAAATAAAAATGTTTTTTAGAAAAGTCACAAAATTTTCTCTTATCCATTTTATTGTTTGCATTATATGAAATATAAAGCTTGTTTGTTTTTACTATTCATGCCTGCTTTCATCTATAATGAAATAATTCTCCAAAAATACAATAGCTGCACGGATCAAAAGATTTATATATATATATATAGTACATTATACTCGTAATTATAATAAAATTACATATAGTTCACTTAAGATTTCTAAGATTCATTATTTTTTTTTACCTTTCGCTCTAATTTTAATATTTAATTTAATAATTGAATTTTTGCAGAATCGTTTGTTTTTAATCTTTTTTGTTGTTAATATTGCATCGTTTTTGAGCAAAAGAAGGTTTTTCTTGTGCAATAAAAACACATTAGGAATTTGAAAAAAAATTCTTTTTACTTCATAGTAATTGTTTTTGTGAAGCCTGGGGTTTGGAAGCATGCTAGTTTTATGCTAATTAATATTTATTTTTACTTTTTCAAAAATTTAAAAGTTCTTACTTTTTGCAGAAATTTTGGATTCCTCCAATAATAGTAATAAAATATGCTCTTGAAGTTATGACTGGTTATTGAAATAAAACTCACAAAAAAGCTTAAGTTAATTTTTTACTTGCCTATTAATGTACTATCTTAATTTAGATGCTATCAGAAATGTGTGAAAAATGATTCAAAATAAGGCTAAATTATTTGGAACAAATCCCGAGACAAAAATGGCAGTCTCACCGTTGTCTTAAAATATGAGGTTGTCTTTTCTCATTGCACTATCTTTTTGGCATGTCTTGCAACAAAGTGATTTTGACATTACAGAAAATGTCATTAATTTTAATTTCTTTAATTATTATATCATTTTAATAGAAATAACATAAGATTTGCTAAAGATCAGACAATGCTCCCTATCAACTTGGAATGATAAGATAAATATTCAAAAAATTAGCAATATCCATAAGGAATTCAGTGACTTCCGTTAAAGAAAAAATATCTTTATTTAAAAAAAACATTCAAATGTCCTGAAACACTTTGTATTTTACATAGTAAATGACTTAACTGAAGTTTTGCTACCGCTATATGTCTTGTTATTGATAATTTATAACAGGTGTGAATAATTTATCTTAAGCGAGATAAGTTTATAAGTTACTTGTATATACAAATTGATTTTCTTCTTTCCAAAGGATTTTAACAAGATGATTTAAGACTCTCTTACATTCGTAAAAACTGTTTTTCAAAAGATCCATCCAAAGAAAAATTCTTCTTACTGTTTCTTTTCTGGTAATAAACAGTTGAATCTTGAATTTACTTCTCTCATTAATATTTTCCCTAAGCAACATTGGTATTAGTTGTACGTATACGTATGCCATAAAGAATCCCACAAATTGGTGCATATCGTCATTGCCATGAAAGAAAAATTTTGTAGTTTTGAATTACCACTTAAAAAATTCAATAATACGCTATATCAGTCTTATTTCTCCTGTTTAAAACTGTTCAAGTATTGATATAATTTTAATAGTTCTAAATTTCTTGGGGTACTCTTGCATATTTAAGCACCTTATCCACTGGAAAATACGATGCATTGGCAGCATAAAAATTTAAAGTATGATGATACATCATTTGTTGCAGATGATTTATTTTTTGCACAGTTTAATTAAATGCTATTTTTACTATTACTTCAAATGAATTTTAAAGAACAGGAAATGTACTGCACACAGTTCATGTGCTTGGTATCTATTTATTACTTTTAAGACACATTTTACAGGTTGAAATTCCAGATATTAAATAACTTTTATCATGAATAATATTTTTAAATAGCTATTACCATTAAAAATATGAGTTATAAAAATAAATATAAAGGTGAATAACAGAAATAGAATTTTATTTATGTAATGTCAATTTTGCTTATATATGTGCCACGGTGTCAAACTTTTTCTTAAAAAAAAATATTCACTTTATTTAGAAAAAACAAGAAATCCAATAAAAATGAAATTTAGTTAAATTAAAAATCATCAGCATATCAAATATGAAAGAAATATGGGGCATTAATATCCTTTCATTTCATGCCAATAATTTTTAAATAATAATTACTAATTGGCTGTATCTTCGAAAGATTTTGTCTGATTTGTTATGAATCATTAATCTTGCTGTATATGTTCGATAATTAGCATATATTCAAAAGAACAAAAAGTACGCAATAATATACTCTTTTCACAGCTTAGATACCTTTAAAATATAGGGGACGAAAGTGTTTAGTGGGAAAAAAAAAATATCAAAATTATTTCTGGTCAATCTTCACACAAAATTTCAAAAATGTGATGTTTTGTAAGATAAGAGAGAATAGTGTAGAAACACAAAAATAATTTTGAAGAAATCTGAACTCAATAAATGAGCAAAAAGTGCGAAGGTTTATTTTTAAATTAAAAAGGAAATTTATACTGAGCATAATGTAAGAGGGAGACACACTGTTAGAATTTTATAACAAGCATTTCCATTAAAATATTTTTGTAGCAATATACAATATGCAGCGCAAGAAAATATGATTGTTATTGTGGAATATAAATGACATTTCAAAGAAAAAAAATATATTCTTTTGGATTAACCATATTAAAATCAAAACCGGAAACAAATAAGTTTCTTGTTTAATCAAAATATTATTATCAAAGTTTATTACTTAAAATAAATATTAAATATTTATTTAAGAACTGCACTGAAGTCAATTAAGGTAAGCACTTATCAATTTATATTCTTAGCTATATATCATTCGTTATTTTTTAATAACTTCATTCTAAAAGAATTACCAATTGTTTTTATTTTTTAAATTTCCAATTTAGCTTTTTAAGTGAAATTAATTTTATTCAGAATGAATGGCAACTGCAAATTTCGGGAGTTTAAATTCTATTGCAGTATGCGAACTGCAAAGTTGTAGTTATTCCCCGTTATTTGTTTCAGTAGTCACTGCTATTAAATCTAACAATCATTGATTAGATTTTAAGTTCACAATTTAGAGAAGAGAAGTCAGGAAAGAAGTAACTCCTTTTATTAGCAATACTTTAATTAACACGCTCTCTCTATAAATACTCTAAATCTCAACGCTCCTTCAAACCTAATTTCGAATTAAGCAATAAAGTTCAAGCTTATAAATTCACCCGTTTCGAGTGAGCACATCTCGAATTCAGCAGGTTCGATTCCTTTTACCACTTTCTTCAACCAAGAATTGTTTCCAACTAATTTTAATCAAAGAAAATCATCTACTGCCATTCACTCTAATTTCTAAGTTACTGGCATCTATCGGCTAGTCATCATCTATCCCTTACTTTTTTTCAATTCCATTTCTCTTATATATAACTACCCTCAATTTAATTTATTTTACTTCTTACCTTCATCTATATCTCTAATTGCGCTTTTTTAAAAGGACTTAGAGTTTGTGGCGTGACTACTAAGCTTCCGTAGCACAGATATTTTTTTCTACATCGTGGTGCGTGTGTTTACAATATTAACATTCAATTTTTGAACTTTGTCTAATTCTCATAAATAATACGCCAACGGAATCAGTGAAGAGCCCTCTATTTCTTATCAGAAAATGAAAAAAATATAAAATTTGAAGCATTTTATATAATGTCTTTGTTACTTTAAATTGTCTAAAAAGGGGCAAAAACTTTAAAATAATCTCAAGATAGAATAACATGTGAAAAGTTTTACAAGTACATAACATTCACATCAGATATTGCTCATTTTCTATAGTGTTATAATAGATTGGGATCATTCAAACCTTAAAGTTCTTAGAGTGACTTTTAGGAGAAGGGAGGGGGGAAGAACCATGTGTAGGTGAGTACGAATGCAATCAAAAATAGGGAGTGATTTTTTTTTTTTTTTTCAATTCACGATTTACTGTAGCAGAAAGAAAACAAATCGATAATCCACGACTGTATGAAAACCGTTTTAGAATCAAATTTTGAAAAAGAAGAATATATATAAATAAATTCATATAAAAAGTGATACTTTTCAATTCATTGAAAATTGATGCTGGCCACTACTGGCAAAACTCAGAATTTAGCGTCTATGAATTTAAAGCATTTCTGTGCTTAAACTACCAAAACTGTATCTTTTATATGTAATTTGCTTTTTGAGCTTAAAATTTTATTTTCTAAAAACTACATTACGCAGCAAAGTCATTGAAGCATACTTTGTAACCGCGGTCAAAATTTTACCTCCTATTCTCAATACTTTCAAATTGCTCCAGACAAAAGAGTTCCAAATGCAAAAAAAAAAAAAAAAAGGGGGGGGGAAGCCTTACTTTCGATTTTCATGGCTGTGATTCAAGAAAGTAAACTTTTAGAAATTCGAAAATTATAAGAAAAACAAAAATAAATAATGGCTAATACTAGTATTAATAATACTAACAATACAAATTTTAATAATTATTAATAGTTATTATTAAAGTAAAAACTTTTTTGTATTACATAATTATTATTATTAAACCCCCAAAACAAAAGTTACGAAATCAACAAATAAATAGAAAAATGAATACTAATTTGTAGACCTTTATTATAATTATTGTAAGAGTCAATATAATCCATATGATATATCGTTCACATAATAGCTATTAATCGGGTGGTATTACCTATAAATTTCTTAACTTAAAGTAATTTAAATACATATAAGATAAAAATGGTTAACAATCCCTCTATATTAAAGATTAGGTACTAATTATATTAACGAGCGATGTTTTTTCCCCTACAATTTTCTTTCAATTCATCAAATTTAATAGTATCCAGTAGCTTACTGAAGAGGGAGAAGTCAAAAATTGAAAAGGGCAAAATTTAAAAAGTTTGCCTGCATCGAAAATGATAAATTTTACAGTGGAAAGGGATTTCAAAATGTCAATCCTTAACTTATATTTTGCACTAAAAATATTTTGATAGAGTGTGTTTCAGTTGCTTCTTTTTCGACAGAAGCTTTTCAAAGTTGAAGTTGAATTAAAACTATATTTTATTAATAATGAGCCAAGTAAGACTGAACGGTTTGGGAATCCTTTCCACTGAAAATGCAGTGGCTTAAGACATTAGTTTTGGAAAAGCTATAAAAGATTTTAGGAGCCAAAGTTTATAAAAAAGGATAAAAACATTTTTTAAAGCAACAAAAATAGAAAATTAATGACCTTTCTTAAATATAAGTTTGTGTACAGACGCAAGTTTCGTTTTGTCTTATTTTTAAGAATTCTGTGTATTAAAAATAATTTTAGCTATTTAATATGAATCAACAAATAATTACATATTTGTGTTAACATTTTGTATGGGGATCATTCTAATAAGGAAGGAGGGGTGCAGGAAGATTTCCACCTCGGTCCTCGATAGCTGTAAGTCTGCCACTTTTAGTATTATCTGTTTTCGCCCTCATTGATTATGATTCTAGTAAGAAATTAGATAATATTTCCTGTATAAAACATATTTAATATTGTTTTTTGTCTTTTTATAAAACATTTTATTATGACATAAGTCTTAATTTAAAATAACATCTTTAATGACTGACTTCGCTACGCATTATTTTTGTATAAATAAAACAAAGTAAGGGGGGGGACATTATAAATGGACTTAACATATAGGCGTTTTGTGTATTCTTGTGATTACCCACAACTTAAATTACTTTAATGGTTTGATTATACATTTGTGCATCGTGACTTGACTGAAAATAATGTATAATGAAAAGAAAAAAAAGTGACAAATGACACCATTAAAGATATGATGTCATTGACAAAAAAAAAGGATATAAAAGTTTAATTACTTATATACTTCTCAGAGCTTTTTCGTAGCAAGTCTTTGACTGAGATTATTCTCAATAATGAAAGTAAAATCTCTCTTAATTACTTTTAAAGCATTGTTAAAGATTATTCTTCATATATCAATGACTGCTCACGAAATCAAATCATAAATTTCGTACCATTAAAACATTTCAACGGTAAAAAATGCATATTATTTTCTTAATCATTCGCATCTTAACTCAATGTATTTTAATTAAAATGTAGCGTTTCGCCATGCTTTAATAAACCAAAGCTTTCCTTTTTGTTTCATATATATATATATATATATATATATATATATATATATATATATATATATATATATATATATATATATATATATATATATATATATATATATATTTAAAAAAGAAGTAAATTCTATTATTAAATTTTACTTCAGGGGACAATTTAATGTTCGACCAAAAGCTTTTAAGAAATTCAGTAAAGAAATTCTACTTATATCTCTCTGTAATTCAGCTTTTCACGACAGAACGCTTGTGAATATATCCAAATAGAAATGAAATACTATAACACTAAAAGCATATATAAAAGATTATGCATCTATAATAGTACTAATGGTGCTTTTCATTTTACACAAAACATCTTCCAGGTCTTACAAACCAGGCACTAAAGGCAGCAAACATATGATTACGGCCATCACCCTATTGGGTGGCATATGTCTGTCGCCAACGTACAAAGGAAAATATACCTACTGAGGTTCCCTATGTATTGTGTCGGTCCCCTAAAAGTATCGGACGGATTAGTGTTTAACACATCTCAAAGCATAAGCCGCTCTATTGGACCGTAAGGGAAATCTAGTTATCTACCTTTAAAATCTTATCAGATATCGTGGTTTGTTACAAATTTCGATCGACACATTGGCGTAAAGATTTTCTCGCCAGATGCGGTAGAAAATAATGCATTTTTTTTCTCTCAGTTCGTTGGAGTTTCTCAGATCGTCGTTTACTCTTTTGTAGTTTAAACAGGTATAATTTTCTTTCCCATCCCCTACTTATGGTTAAAGGATATGTCAATGCATTTTGCACTTCCTTTCCATTACGTACCAATAACATATTTTTTTTTTTATTGTCATCGGATTATGTGAAAAATTACCCGTAAAACCCTTGTTTGTTCATTTTTTTTTTTTTTATTTTGAACAAATCTAAGCAAAAAAATTTTGAATCAAGCTTTTATTCAAGGATTTACTAAAAGATATATAAATCTCTTTTTTAATATAAAGTAATATATAATATTAAAATGTTGAGGCGCTTGACTCAGATACATAAATGATTACTGATAAATATATCCAAAAAAGTGTTGACGCATCAAGCTTTTAAAAACCATTTTTATATCTTTAAGTCAATTTTTAAATAAAAGCTTGATTTTTTTTTTTTTTTTTTTTGCTTACATTTATTTAATTATATTTAGCGTGAATTCTACATGTGCGCAAAATTTCAACTCAATTGGATGTTGTTTTAAGCGAAAATCCTCACTTCCCGCTCCTTCGAGTCCGCCACTGCTTGAGCATGCCATAGTATTATCACAGGAGAATGCAAAATTTCATCTCGATGGGCTGATAGAAATAGGATTAAAATTTGAGTGCCAAGTGCAAGACCTGAACCCCCATTCTCCCCTCCCCTCTCCAAGTACATCAATGTTTAAGCATACCATAGTATTGTATTGTCATCGGAGTTATACCTGCGTGCAAAATTTCTGGTCGATTTGAAGATTGGAAATAGGTTAAAATTTGAGTACAAATTTTGAACCAGAAAGACATGCATAAGCAGCAATTTTAATAACAGTTTATAAAAAGTGCTTACTTTTATAGTACAAGAACTGAAAATGATGTTGAACAGTTTGACGCTTTTGTAACACATTGACATCTTATATCATTAACCTAATACAATCACGTATTCCTATGATTTTATCTTTATTGATAATAAAGTTGTTTGTATTTATTAACGTTGCATTAGAAGCAACACGAGAGTTATTGGAGATGGACCTCGTAACACTAAACCTCAGTCAAGGGACGACATGGGTCATAAGATGATCCAAACGCTAGTTTCTTCCAAATATTTAGTTTTTAAAGAATTATAATTCTTTCAGAAATTTTATAACTGAATTGTATACTACTTTATAAAAAATTCTGAAGTTATCGTTTTCCCCAAGGGAGAAAAAATTGACTTTCTAATTTCATTTTAACATACTCTAACGCTTTTTTTCTCTCTCTTTTTCTGTTAAGTTCTCGAAGAAATAAGCAAATAAATCAAAGTAAAGTAAGCACAATGACAAATGAATTAAGTAAGCGTACTTCAGAGCCCCAGGCAACACAGGAGCATTACTATCAAGAAAAGAAAACATTCTTCAAATTCCTGACAAATATTTATTTCACAAGCAAAACATTCTGAAGTAAAAAAAATGTTGCCAATGCTAACAACAAAAAGAATAAAAATCATTTATGAAATTAAATATTAAAAAAAGAGCAAAGAAAAAAGTATTAAAGTAGACAATAATATTCTGTTCGTAAACTAAAATAAAAGTAGTTGATAAAATATTAAATTAAATATATTTTAGCAATGCAAATATATCTTATAAGCAAACTAAATGTAATTATTGTAATCATGATATATTATAATATCAATCTTTTGAAGCTAACACCATGTATCCTTTATTATTATTATTATTATTTGAAGCTAACACCATGTATCCTTTATTATTATTATTATTTGAAGCTAACACCATGTATCC
>BMAW01099003.1:2004425-2043205 GCA_019974015.1 Nephila pilipes | reverse complement strand
TTATTATTATTATTATTTGAAGCTAACACCATGTATCCTTTATTATTATTATTATTTGAAGCTAACACCATGTATCCATTATTATTATTATTATTATTATTTGAAGCTAACACCATGTATCCTTTACTTTATGTCAATGCATTTTTGTTGATGTCATTTTCTCAAAAAAAATAACATGTTAGCACATGTTAATACATAAAAAAACTGCATTTTAATTTGGTGTCACTAAATGATCCTACTTGGTTATTAATGCTATAAAACTGTGCTAAAAGTAATCCTCGTCTACAATCTTTCAGTTTAGAGATAGTGGATGGATTGTCTTTAGGTAATTTATTAAGGCAGATATACTTTTTACACCTCTTGCTGTTGAAAAAGAAATATTAAAAAACAAAAGCAATCGCTGAACTGAACCGAAAAGAGTTTCCTGTAGAGATTCGTCCAAGCAGAAAATATGCAATGCATTTCCTAGAGGCTATGAAATTTTCATATGTGTCTAAGCTTAACAGAGCAGTAGTCATGCTATCACTCAAGTATTTTGAATTGAATTTACCAGACAAAGGGAGAGAATTATTTCAAACGCCAATTGATACCGTACTATAATCATTGCGAGGGGAGTGGGGATAGTTTGGATCGAATGGTGGGGAAGTATTCATATTCGCGTAACAATAAACGATGGTCACTAATTTTATTTTTTCATAACTGATGATAGAGCAGCAATCAACACATTTATTGTGTTTACAAGATTTTCTTAAATCTATGAGAAAGATACATTTTTTTGAAGGAGAATTTTTCTTGAAAATTTAGGAAGGGTTTTAATAAAACCACAAATAGCCAATCAACGATCAGATCGACTACCGAAATATATCATACCAGATATTAGTTTGATCTTGGAAAATGCAGAAGACCATGAAGCCAAGCGTAGTCTGTGCCCTAAAGGACTTGACAAAAAATTTGGTAAGTTCAATCAATTTGTTTGCAAGAGTCATGTCATTATCATAGCAACAACAGTTATGCCCTGAGTGTACTAATCCAAATGATAAATTGAATTAAATTGACCATTTTGTATTCGAATTCCTAAGCCTAACGCGAACTAATCAACATTTTCTTTCTGAAGTATTTTGTTGCAACTATGAGAGAGATACATTTCTTTTTTATGGCTAAAACTCTTATGTGCACTATTAAAAGATTTTAAAGGCTTATAGGAATTTGGCATGGTATACAAATGCTTGTTTTTTAATGATAGGTTTACTGAATGACCCCATATGGTCTTTCTTTCTTTTATAGTTCATAATTTCCACCTGGTCATCTGAAGGCTAATGGAATCGGTTTGAATGCAAAAATTTGTAAGCATTTATAAAATAAAAAAGGTCCTCGGATTTCCAGTTGTAAAAGAAACGAGACAGGAAAAGGGAAGGGATGGTATTTGAAGCCTTGCGGTTTTTAAACTCCAATCGACTGCTTCCACTACGAATACCCTTACATAAACGACGACAGATAACTAGTTCAAATGGCTCAACGTTTAATTTTGAAAGAGGAAGAGCTAATTACTTGTGCGTAATAACCGAGGTTTAATTTCAAAACATTCAGAAGAGAATATTATCCCACAATATCTCACTAAGCCTCAAGTGTGTGATATCAATTTTCCACATCTTATTGGTGCAAATTCGAATTTTCAGCATTGATTGATATAAAAAAAATTAAAAAAAAAAAAAAATCTAGACTTTTTAATCTAGATCCCAAAATTAGAGAAGCATTATCATTTTTACTCCAAAATATAAATGAAATTATAGAAAAACTCTAAGTTCGAATTCCGTATTAAATGCAATTTGTAATTTATCATTAAATAAACATTTCGTTTATTTTGTAATATAATTTCATTTTGTCTTCATTGAAAATTATTATTGTATGCTATTTTCACAATTATCACGCGTATCCAATTAAATTATTATCTTATGCTATTTTCACTTAGGTACCTCAATCAATCATCGAACTAAAATTCTCTTAAATTTATCTTATTCTCAGTGTATCGCCAAATTTTTAAATTAAATTATTAAAAATGCATCGTGACAAAAAAAAATGTTGAGAATTGCTGGCTTAGCCTTTTCTGACAATAAAGGTAACTCACAGGGTGTGCTACTTTACGAAATAGCTCACGAGCTTGATGGAGTGGAATATTCCCTTCCTTTCTGTATCATAGGTCTAGAATTAATATAGTTAACTCAAATAATACGGAGTTTGAAATGTCAGTCACACACTCATACAAGATGGACCAAGTAGTTATTTTTATTTAACGTATGAATTTACAATCTCATCGCTTGAAATGGCTGGTTGGTTTTTATTTACGTCGTACTAAAAGCAACACAAAGGCTATTGGCGAACTACCTCGTAGTTTTGAACTTCGGCCAAGTGATGAGGACGACACCTGAGCTGGCACCCCCCTTCTTCTAACTTTCACACTACAACATCAGGAGGACTTTGGGCCACGACAGATTTAACGTGCATCAGTCCCGGCTACATGGAAGGTCTTTAGTGGCATCAGGGCTCGAGCCTACGACTCAACAAAAACTACCAGCCACGAGTTCCCGACCTTGATCACTAGGCCACCGCAGCTTGAGATGGATAACGAAAAGTAATCTTCACTACTAACAATAAATAAGATAACTAAAGTGTTTAGCAAATGTGCTCATGAGAGTATAAAATTATTCTAAATTATAATTCGGTTTATTCTCAAATAAAATCATGTGATTAACAGTGGTGATTGCTAGTATTTTCATACTATAGTAATTATTCTGCTCCCCTCAAAATATAAATTTACCTTGTCGATTGTACCGAAGAACATTATTATGTACAATACTGAAAAATATAACTCTCTTTTGTTCTTAACATATCTGCAAAAATGATTCGGATTAATGAAAAGCGACTTTTCAGGAAGAAATCTTCAATGAAATAGTATAAAATTAATCAGCCAAAATTAACAAGTGAACGTTACAACTTGAATTCCAATTATACAACGCTTCCTCTCACTTGGCTTTATAATCATATTCCTTTTCACTTGCATTCGTTCAAAATATAATGCCTTCCTTATTACTTCACTGACGTGAATGATGTAGCATTCATTTTGATTGTGATGTAAAATATGACACGAATGCTATAATATTTATAATCCACATAATCATACTAACAAATTACTGTACCATTATTTTTAAAATAATTACTTGCTTTTTTGCACTTAAATGTTCTGTCTAACTAGTTTATTAAATATTTTCCTTTTGTTTTGTCTTTGCACGTTTACGACATATTGTGTAAATTAGAAGAAGTGCATCACTTGACATGTGCATGGATGCATTAGCAGTCATTATACATAACTACCAAAAACAGGATATCCTGAAAACTCGACTTTAATATAACTTATAATTCGATAGCGATCCTTCTCTATTTTCGGCCTTCCTTCATGCCACATTTACACCTGTCTGGCACAGCATAGCGTCATCTGGTTCTTTTACCACAAGCCCATCATCACTCATTCACTCAATAATCACAATTTAGATATCGTGATTAGTTTAACAATAAATCATCTAACTTGAAGTTCATTAAAATTTTTACTCTCCGAGATCGTAATAAGAATCCAGCCTAACAGAAAATCATTTAAAATCCTTGATTCTTTAAACAGTCAATGAAAATTTGTCGATTGACAAATATAAAAGTACAATCATTTATATAGCAAACAAGTCGAGTTTCTAAGATAATGCCTGAATATCTATAACTAGTTTACAAATAAAAAAAAATTCTTGAATTTAGCATTAGATTTAATAATTTTGAAATTAAATTTTGTTCCCCTGTTAGACAGTGGTTAGTCATGAACCCGCAGCTGGAGTCGCTTATATTGATTCAGGGATTCGATTCCTGAAGCCACTAAATACCCACTGTGTAGAGGGGCTGATGCCCGTTAAATCTGTCGAGGCTTTAAGTCCTCCCATTGGAGTGGTGGAAAAGTTTGGAGATGAAGGCATATAATTTCAGGCTCAGGTGTCGTTCACGCCACTTTACTAAATTTTAAAATACCGAGTTCCGTTGCCGATAGATCTCGTGTTGTTTCTAGCAGCGACATTAGTGAACAATCAATCATTCGAAATTATATACAACTTAATTTTAGAAATCTTCAGTTAAAATATCTCTAAAATATGTCTGCTGTCATGACTTAACTGTTTAAAATGAAATAAGAGGCTTAAAATTTACATCGAAATTAAATTTATTTTGGTACATTTTTTTCAATAGCTCTTTTAGGAATAATTACAATGTTATTTTAGAATAGCATAATTAGAGAAGGGGAATAGCTATTAGGGCAAAATTTTTATAAGTTATTTTTCAGAGCATGAGAGATTACCATCCTCGTATACAGAGGCAATAAATAATCGATATGCATGCAGTTTTTAATTTTTTCATCGTATCTTTAATAAAATCCACGCAAATAAATAATTTCCCTATATATATATATATATATATATTGGGTTTAAGGTAATTAAAATGCCTTACTGGAAAAGTAATATTCATTTATCCATACACAGAAACATTATATTAAACTTTTTGCATCGTAATAAACTGTTAGTTACACATGATAAAGATATATTCAATAGTATTAAGAAATTTATAAGAAAATGTATGGAATGCGATTATTCATTAGATTTTTTAAAAAGATATATTCCCAATAATTTATATGATGGTTTATTTTGATGTATTTTTAAGATTTCCCATGAGGAATTCTTAGGGGACTCTAGACGATATTGAAGTGACTTTATGTAAATTGTATTTTATATCTAAAAAATTTTTTATACTATAATGGTTTTCTCACTATAATCTTTATTTCATAAATTGGTTTATATGAATTTTTAATATTTACATCTTGGAGTAAGAGCTAATTCTAATATCTTTAGGATTGATGACATATTCAAAAAGGTAATCTTATACTTAAGGGCTATTACCTTTCGGGACATTCATGAATTTTTGAACTTCGTTTCAAAAACAAATCCACCCCACAACATTAGGATCACAAAGACAACTAGTTAGTGGTCTAGTTGTGATGATCTTTTGAAACATTTTTATATTATTACACATTTACAGACACATATTTCACTCAAATGGATTTCAAATAATTTTTACAAATAAAATTCTGATTTGTGTATCATTTGTTATGATTTCTGGTCATAATTGCGTTTATTGGTGGATTTTTATTAAATATTCTATACTTTGAGACTTTTTGCACTCAACTTGATTAGGTACTATTGATTTCCAAATTTTATCTGGCAACAGTGCGTGGTATTGAACATCATCCTTTAAAAAGTTCCTTAGCCTATTGCACTGTAGTTCCTGATCACTTGTCAAATATGTGATTTTTTTTATTTCTTACCTTTACAATTATGGGATTTGAAATGATTTTTCATGAAAAACATGGATTCGGGTATGTTGTTTTTGAAGTTTTAAATCTTTAATTAGAAACATTTAATTATACTGTTTTATTGTTTTGAAAAAAAAATTTACATTTTTAGTGGAATAATTTTTAATTGAATAATTTTAATTGAATATTTTTAATTGGATATTTTATTAGATGGTTTTTTTTATTAAAAAATTTTATTGAAAAGTTTTTAGATGAATAATTTTTTTTTATTTGTTTGGGAAAAAAATTGTTTTTGAAAATAATTAGTAATTGAGATAGCTCGCCTTTCATTTTTTATTCTTCGTCTCTTGTTGCTTTTCTTTAAAATACAAATTGAATTTGGGAGTAATCCATTTTTACCCTATTAGATGCAATGGGGGAGGAACTAGTTTAACCCCACAATTCAATCCCCAGTCTGAATATGCATGTTTTGTTTTGTTGGGTATTCAAATTAATCATTTAGTTTCAAATTTGATTCAATTTTTATTCATCTTTCTTACGTAGTTCTATAAATGAGTGTGTTTTTTTTATTGATTTTGTATTTTAATTGTTCTCTTACTTTAATGTTTTTAATAATAATTTCATTGCTTTACTTATACACACACACACACACACACACATATATATATATATATATATATAAAACTCTAAGCAATAACACAAATTTTTTAATTGATTCGTTATCACCCGTAATGATAGAACAAAATAGTTTTCGAATGGTAACTTTAAGTTATTTAGTTACACTATATGGTAAACTTGTAGCTTTTCTTTCGGCAGCGAAATACACGTTTTAAACATTTTGTCATAAATTTGTCTAACTGCAATGTTAAATGATAGTCTAGTTTTTGCCGTTCTTCGATTAAACATTGCATACATCTCCATTTTAGGAGAAAAGTGACACTTACATAACTTATTCTCCAAATGACTCTTTTAGTGTTCTATCGGATTTAAATCCGGAGACTGAATTGTAGTTTTAATAATGTTTGGACATATGTACAACAACCAAAGTGCCGACTGTTTTACATCATTTTCCAGATAAAATTTATACGTTTAAGATTTCCTTTTTTAGTGCTTTGACGAAAATTTCTTTTCAGGATATCGATATATGCATACTAATAAAGGGTCTTTACCAAGTTTTTACCTCTGATGCTCCAATACATCCCCATAGTATCACTCCCACACCATCGCGTGCTCTATCATTGATATCATATTTCATTCCTGAAGCTCTGTATTTGGCTTTCTATGCACTAAAAATCCCTCATTGCGTCAAAAAAATTTATCTTTGATTCGTCTGCAAGTATAACATCCATTGGAAATTCTATATCTTTGCTAACATAAGTTTTAGCACATTCTAATCTAGTCATTCTGTTTTACCTGGAGTTACATGGATTTTTCTGGGATAAACTTTGCCTGAAAATTGCACTTTTTCAAAGTATTTTGAATTCTTTGAGAAGCAATATATACTAATGTTTATGTAGTTTTCTACATTTTTCCTTACTTTAAGTGCATTGGCTTGAGAATTTCTTTTTTAACTTATCGTATAATCCACCTTTCATGAACTTCAGATTGTTTCTTGTATCAGTAACTTCTAAGATTATTTTCTACCACATGTAATTTAAGTTTTTTAATTAAATAATGGATGGTTGTTCTGGGAATTTGAAGAAATTGAACAATAACATTTTCTGATTTTTCAGTTCACGCAATTTGAGTTTCTTTGTTTTTCAGTCTTGATCTTGATTCTTGAACAAAATGTAACAAACATGTACAAATTAACCTAGCTAAACTATACATGTTTTAGTTATTACAATTTAAATGCCGTCTTTCGCCAAAGACACGAAAATTTTGAATAATGTAACGGGTGGCAAATACTTTTTTGTTTCTTAACTTTGCAAAAATTAATAAATATTTTTGGCTAGTTAATTTTTTTTAAATATTGCTCTTTGAAATAGAAAGAAATTGTAAACTAAATTATATCAACTGGAATAAGGAGATTTTTTTTCATTCTGTTTGAAAAATGAGATGAAACATTGCATGTCTCGAATACTTATTTTGATAATTTTATCCGGATGTAAATTTTACAATAATTTTTTTTTTTAAAAAAGCAATATTTTTATATTTAAATGAAGTTGGATATATTTTGTAATCATTCACTAATATTAACTTTTCGCTTGTAAAATAAGAATAAATGTACGTATCTTATTTAAAATGTATTTCTAGAGAGTAAAATCTTTAACATTACAATCATATATTAAATGCTTAAACACGAACAATATAAATATTGAAGCCCTGTCTTTATATTTTTCATCAGAACAATAAAAGAAGAGAAAGAAAGCAAAGCAATAGAAAGCATAAGAATCCAGGAAAAATTGGAAATCAAATTTCAAGAAAGTGAAATTAAATTCATTCACCATGTTTTATCTTCATTATTTATTTGGTTTTTGTGTACGTTTTAAGTACAGCATTTTTTTTAAAGATACTCGTGATTTCTTAAAAAATGAATTGTTGATTTTTATATGCACATGATAGTAAATACTTTTTTTTAAATTTTAAATTATTTATTATTCTTTGCTGATGAAAATGCTATTTTTGCAAGCTTACTATCACTATTATCAGATACGTTTATTTCACAACGCTACCGCGTGAAAAAAAATCCCCCCCTCCAAAAAAAAAAAAAAAAAGGCTACACTTCCTTACAGAATATCTCACAAAGCAAAAAGTCTTAAAATTGTGTGACATAAGATCAAAGGGAAGGAAAAGGGGAGCTAACGTTTTCTATTTCTACATAATGTTTTATCTGGAACTCATGAAAAGAAAGTACAGAGTGGGAGGAATCATACAAAACAAATAATTTAATATTGGGTTTCCCCTGAATTAAACTTTAAGTATTTTTCCATTAAATCTTTTAATTTTTCAGTAAAAACTGTTGTATATTGGTAGATTATTAATATATTTTTTATTTTTAGAATGTTGAAAAACAATGCAATTTTTTTTTATCCCGTTTGAATGGATATTGGTTTTTTTTTTTTTAATAATTTTTTAAATTTTTTTTTTTTTTTTTTTTTTTTTGATCCATTAATGGTATTGATTTTGAGGTGGATATTTATAGATGGTTATTTGTTATATGTTGTAACTTGTGATTAGAATTACTTGTGATTTCTATATATATATATATATATATACATATGTATATATATATATATAGAGAGAGAGAGACATAATTTTAGATTACACAAAATCATATTAAAAATTATAAATTATAACCACAAAAAACCATATTTAAATAAATTTGTCAGAATTACAAAACTAAAAGTACTACAGAATTAATTGAAATAAATAGTAAAATGGCAGAATAACCCAATCCAATCAAGTTAATAACACTTAATTTAAAACATACAAAATACTATAACCTAAAAAAAGCCAGAAACTTACTTATTTAATTTCAAAATGAAAATAATCAATTAATTAGAAAGTGTAACGAAGTTAAATAAACATAGCTACTTCTCCGTCCCGGCCCCCCCCCCTCCAAAAAAAAAAAGCATATCTCAAGCGATAAAATCGAGATGATAAAATGAAAATAATGTAAGTTAATGTACCAGACTTTGGATTGAGAAAAGTGTGTTTAAATTAGTTCCTGCACACATGTATATATATGTATATATGTAGATGTGTGTATATACATATATATAAGTTTTAGTTTACTGAAAATTTACGAAAAAATAATTTATAAAATATTTCAAAAGACAAAAAGCCATAAAAAAATGTAGAAACAAATTTAAAAATAAATGAAAGAAATGGAACCTATCTAGTTAAAAAACATTTTCTGTCTGATTAACGAATAAGGGGGTTAAACTAGTTTAATGGTAAAGCCTTCCCTCTTTGCGACTCGGTTAGGTGATTTGGAAAATCCAAATTACAAAAGAGCTCAATGTTAAAATAAATGCCAGCAAAAATTGATATCATTCTAAAAATTGGAAATGAATTGATTTGCTTTGCACCTTTTTTTTTTTTTTTTTTTTTGGAAAGAAGGGTGTAGCTGTGTTTATTTAACTAGGTTGTAATTTTTACTAAAATTTTATTTTTATTATAAATTAAAATTATAATGTGTCATATGTTATATGTCATAAGAAAATTACTATCTAATTATTATCTAAAAATATTTTAGCACCATAATTTCATAAAACTTTTATTTAATTTAAAACACTATAACTAAATGTTCGAATACATATATTACTTTTTTGAAGGTAATACATTCCAAGTAATTATACAAATATAGATAAGTTTTGATCTTGCCATTTTTAAAAATAGCGCTGAAATAGTTATATTAATAATATTCGATTATATGCTACTTATTAGAATTTTAATATTTATAAGATTATTGCATTAGAAAAATTAAAAACGATGCAATTTTAGTCTGAATAGAAAATTATATATTTTTAATAATAAACATGTAAACAGATTAAAGGTATATCACAAGGTGGATCTGCAAATAGTAGTTGAGCCAATATTTATTTATATTTTGATGATGCGACATTCTTTCAAATAAATAACAATAAAGATATTAGAATTTTTTTATCTTTGTAACCAGAGTAATTAAATTTATTGCAAACGAGTGTTAATAAAAATGAACTGTAACATTCAGATATTTTTTTAGTTAAAAGATATTAAAATTTCGTGTTACATACATGATAAAAGGGGCCTTGTCTCCTCTTAGATTCATTAGGTCTTGTCTCCATGCCCCTA
Organism: Nephila pilipes; assembly: GCA_019974015.1. Lineage (NCBI taxonomy): Eukaryota > Metazoa > Arthropoda > Arachnida > Araneae > Nephilidae > Nephila > Nephila pilipes. The sequence goes on along the minus strand of BMAW01099003.1, from coordinate 2,033,034 downwards.
ACTTGAGAGTTTATTATGTCTCCGTATTTTTAGAAACATAATTTATTTCTAAATATTATGTAACATTAGATTTTTGACTAAGACACAGGATACTTATATTAATCTAGATTAGTTTAAGAAAATTTGTGGAAAAGCAGAATATCCTTTGAATTTACTTAAAAGAAATTTAAATTATAATAATTATAACTTTTAGCTTGTTCTTTTATTTGGTTTAAAAATATTTTTAATTATTGTATTTATATTAATATTTTTAAACATGTTTTTCCCCTCTTTTTATATTTTGATTCTAAGTGTTTTTAAATTTTTCCTTTTCTTTCCCCCTCATTTTGCAATTATTTTTAAAATCCTTAAAAATATTTTGCATTAGTACTATTTTTATCTGTCAAAGGGCATTACTACATTTCCAATTCTAACACGACGGAAAATATTGGTAAGTTAGTGTTAGATACATGTTTTATTGTTGTAGAAAATTGTCTTATGCAAGTATATTAAACTTTTTGGGATTATTCGTTCTCTGTTTTCATAGGTTAATGTTAGGTTATTTCATAATTTAAGGTTTTTTTTGTTTACCCATACTTTATTATTTGGTGTTTTAAATTTCAATGTGTTTTCATTGTATTTTGTTTTGTTCAAATTTTATGACATTTCCATATTTTTATATAACATATTTCTGTAAGGAGTGTTGGGTATGTAAAACTTGCTAATCTGTCATAAGCTAAATTCAGATTTTATATATCCTATATTTCATTTTATTTATTTGGTTTATTTCTTTCCTTTGTTTTTACCATTTTTCATGTCTTGGTTTGTTAGTTTATTTGCTTACAATTTTTGCCTAGTATTTTCAGGTAATCATTCTCTTTCTTAATTGTTTAGTGGCGTAATTTTCTTTATATTATGTTTCAACAATTTAATAAAAAAATTCATTTTTCTTTTACTTTTTCTATAATCAAAAAATTCGTTTGAAAGTTTTCTCAGTAAATTTTAAGAAATCTGCTTAAGTTTTATTTTTTGCTCCAAGATTATTTTTAATTTACATCAATTATTTTATTATGTTAGTGAGATTTATTTTTAGTTTGTGTGTAACATTTTCTTCGATGTCATTTGAAGAATATTGTTTTGAAAAAGGGGACAGTGGTTTTGAGATCTTTTATTCATGTTGCTTATTAAATTCTATTGATATCCATTTCATAATAAGATATTGTTCAGCTATGAGGAAAGTACAACGCGAAATTTGTGCGTCTGTTAGACCGAGACGAAAGTTTATTTATTTTAGAGAAAGTTAGTTTATTTATTTTATTTATTTCCCCGAAGTTTTGCTGATGTATAGGGATTAAATGTAGCTTTGGATCTTTCAAGTAAATGTAAGCCACGTGATTATAAAATAATTAAATTACGATAGATAAAAGTGGAAGTCTACGTAGTTTATCTTTTACTTGAAATGACTCGGCGTTATGAAAATTAGATTTAAAAATTTACTATCATCCCTCTCTCTCTCTCTCTCTCTCTCTCTCTCTCTCACACACACACACACACACACACACATATTCAGTAGTGAATCCAGGTGTGGGCACAGAGTCATAATTTAAGGCACAGACAAAATAATATACCAGAGACGGAAATCCTAACCAAGTCATCCTAAATAAATTTGAAAGTATTATTTGTTGTTGTTTTATTTCTTATATAATTTTGAATTTGGACTCGTTCGTTTGCATTATTATTTTGAATTGGGATTTGTGCTTATTTTGCATTTAACGTCTTAACCGTCTTATTTTAATGTTATTCTCTGTGATGAGTTGGATCCATAATACTAGTATAAACGCATTTACTAGTTTTCTATTTTAATTTTTTTTTTATTTATACGTTTTATATGCATTCTGGAATATTGTGCAATTTTAGATTTTCAAAAATTGAACGATTTTTTACATTTAATATACTTTTCATATTTTAAATTATAAATAATTATATGTAATCTAATTTTAACTTTAAGGAGTTTTTTTTTTTTACTGTACACTTTTTTGTAATATTTGAAATTTAAAAGTCTTAAAATTTCTTAATTTTAATTCAGATTTTTTTTATTAGCAATAATGTGTAATTTATTTTGAATTTACATACACGTTAAACTTTCGATGTCTAAGTAGCACTAATAATAATATAATTACACGCACACAAACATATCAAAATGCGTTGCTTATGAAATTTTTGATACTCAATATTTCTGCTTGCTGCAAATAATTACTGCGTACCAAGAATAATTGCCAACCAACAGCCTTTTAATTGAAATTGATTATCTAAACACTCCAAATTTTCGTCATTATTATTCTTGCTGTGCATTAACCCGTCAGCAGCCTGCATCCACCAATTATACGGTGCAAAAGAAACGTTTCCTCGGGGACTAACGTTTGCAGCAGCGGCAGCCACTTTATTTTTAATCCTAATGCCCCCTTAATTAGGCCGGCTGACAGGCCGAAGAGATAGAGCGGGTGTGTATTCGTCGTTTAGATTTGCTTAATTGCCCGGAACGTTCAAACGACAGGCGACAGGCTTGTCGTTGCACACGTGCAGGGGTAGGGAATTCACGATCCCGTGAAAAACGATCGGTTCCCATACTAATCCTGTTCCGGCGCACGAAAACCAGGAAATTCTTAATTGCCCTGGGCTATTGGGAGGTCACGTGTTTGGGATTTGGGGCTCAGGGGGTTGTCGGAAAGACCTGTGGGAAAGAGGATCGTTCGATTTTTGCTGTTTGCAATATACGGATACTTTGTGCTTTTTTTTTCTTCTTTTCATTATTATTCATGAATACAATGGTTGATTTATGTCGCTTTATTCGTCAGTAGTCAATTCGTGTAAGTGATTTAAATGAGTAGGGATTAAATGATACTTTTATATAGTGTTGCAACAAATTTATCAAATGGGACCGTGTAAAACATTCGTTTACAGCTGTTGTGAGAAGCTGTAAAAAAAGAGTGAATGCTTAAAAGGTTTCTTTGTGATAAAAATTAATCGCATGGATATCATTTCAATGTTTCTTGTAAAATCAGATAATGGCCGTGTTAGTCTAAAGGTCATGGTCGCGAATTCACGGCCGGCGTTAGTTTCGTTGAGCCGTGGGTTCGAGGCCTGCTACCACTAAGGACACACCGTGCAGTGGGGCTGATGAACGTTAAATCTGTCGAGTTGTAAGTCTGCCCGTCAGGGTAGGGTGGAAGTTTGGAGAACGAGTTTTCGGCTAAGTGTTGTCTTCGTCACTTAACAGAGTTTTAAAATTACGAGGTCCGTTGCTAATAGCCCTTGTGTTGCTTCTAAGTACGATATTAATAAAGCAATCAATCAAACCACTGAAAAAACTATTTAAGATATATAAGAAGAATATTCGGTTCCATTATATTACGATATTTATTATTCCCATTTAAGTCATAGAGCAATTCATTTTTCGTTACTATTATCTAATCATTAAATTGTTTTAATAATTCGTATAATCGATTGCATCCTATATGTTATCTATAGTACTTTACTATCAATAATGATGTGTTTTATTTTTTAATAAATGAGAAATACCCTTATTTTTTGCTCTTATCATTAAATCAGAACATTTTATATATCGTGATGTATTTAATATCTTTCGAGTTTAATTGGCATAATAAAATAAAATTTTAAAAAATATGCTGTATTTTTTTTTTTTTTAAAAAAAAGTTACTTCCTGGAACAAATTATTTCAATACCATTTTGAAGATTTAAAATTAACCATTTGAGAAGGTATAATTTGCTAAGATCATAAAAAGAAAACCTTCATAAAATACTTCAAATTCACTCTAAATTAAAAGAATTTAGAGTGAATTTGAAGTATTTTATTGGATTCTTCAATAAAACTAAAAGAGTTTTTTTGAAGAATAATATTACTGTTGGTTAATTGGTTAATACTATTAATTAAAGCTTAAAATAAAATATCTTTTACATTTTTCAACCATATATTTAAAAAAAATGCATATCCATTCATTGATATATAGAAAGAAATAGTAAAAAAAATTTAGTATACATTAAATTTTGTGAATATTGAAATATAATTTCAAAGTTTTACTAAGATACCATAATGTGAATAGATATTACGGTCGTAAAATGAACTAATAATATCGTGTTGAACTATATATATATATATATACATTTTGTTTATATATATATATATATATATATATATATATATATATATAAACAAAATGAATTCCATTCGACTTAAATAATATTAAATAATACGCGCAAATTGTTATTGAAGCAAACGGTGCATATGTTGGTAACATATATTCTATTCTAAATAACATATGGGTTTCAAAATTCTTCAGTTTAGTTTCAGACTGGAACGAAAAATATGTATAAGAGTTTTACAGTAGGAAAATCTTTAGCATTAGTTGAAAATATTCAAAGAACGTGTGAAAAAGTACGTCTAATGAAAGAAATAAATATCTATAAAATCATGTAATCCATGTCAGTTATAAGAGGAAAGATTACAAACATACAAACAGTAAATCCTCTCTCGTTAGTGAATTAGTCATTACAGTTCTATTTCAGTCACATTGTAAAATTTATTTATAAAAATATTTTCTACAAGTCTTTTTAGTGAATAATTTAATTGAATAGAAATCGCACACATATATGGAATATATTTATAGTTTTTTGAGTACTTGTGTGTCTAAAACATGTAAATCCAAATATAGGAAATTCAAATATTAAATGCTTATATTTATCAAAATAAATTTAAATTGAAAATTAATATTTGTTTTCAATGGTTATACATTCGGCTGAAACTCCTAAATCATGATTTATTACATTTAAGCTGTTTCCTCCATTGTAGCTCTCATATTTTTCAGGATCAATTAACGTTCGTAATCAAGATTCCAAAGATCTTAATCAGTATCCAGTTGCAAATTTCAAGATCATTTTTAAAACGAAAGCTGATTTTTCGTACTCTTCGGGATCAATTACTATTAAGATTCATCGATGATTAATCAAAAGAAAGATATTTTAATAATTATGCTTTCCTAAAATTTGATATAGATTTAAATTAATCATCTAGCATTAATTAAAAAGCGTGTTATTTTTAAAGCAGTAATTCATTGTACTTTTTCAAATACCCTGTTTTCTATAAAATAGTGAAATGGTATTTAGGAATAAGTGTTTAATTATATTGATTTTTTGACTTGATGAATTTTCTACCCTCCCCTCGCCCCATTATAATTTCAGTGAATTTCCTCAAGGAAATGAATTTTTTTAGGAAATAAAAAATTTATTAATTTTTTAATTAAATTTATTTCTTCTTAAAGAGTATTGTGATTGATTCACAAAATGACTCTAAAACCTGAGCATAAAACTTTACGTATGGTTTTAAAAATAAAAAATTTCAGGCTATTTAGATATTTAGTTCAAATTCGGCTTAAAATTGAGAAAAACGCATTTTTCTGACAGTATTGTAACGTTGTATCATTAGTTCTTAGCCCATTGAAAATAAATATTATTTGCTGCAGTTTTTGCATTTTATATTATGGAAATTAATTTTTTTTTGAGGATATTTTGCATCAAACGGATACTAATTATGCCTTTACTCATTACTTAGAACTTACTTCAGTCTATAAAACAAAGATTGAAATTATTTTAACTGAAATATGCTTATACGTCAAATAAAATATTGCAAAACAGCACGTTTTAAATCAAAATATGAAACAAGAAGAAAAAAAAACTTTTTATTTTCTATAAAAAAAAAAAAAAAAAAAAAAAAACGGTAGAGAATCTATCTGGATGTTTATTTTGGATTGATTTGATTAACTATTATAAAGAAAATTTCATTACACTCAATAAGAAAAAGGAACTTTCCGTCAAAATTTTTATTCCTTTTTGTCGAAGTAATAATATTCGAGAAGGTATGAAAGATACAGCTAAAAAAAATTTCTTCAGAGAAAGGTTGCACTGGTGAATATTAATTACCGTTTTTAATATTTTGTTATAACGTTTTTAATTGCTTAAAATTACTCTTGATCTTAAAAATATTTTCATTTATTAATCGTCTTAAAGTAACTTTTGTTTTTTGACAGGAGCTATTTCAGGAAAAACTTTCGAATGTAGCACCTTATTTAGTATTGTACATCTTCATTTTTATGCTAAGGTCATATCAAGTATTTCATATGAAATTTTAAATTAAATGAAATATTTTACGAAACATATAATTATCAGTTTCTTTTTAAATGTAATACAAATTTCAATTTAAAATCATATTTCTTGCTTTTTACCTGGTTATGAATTTTCTCTTATAATATATTTTATTAATATTTTATAAATATCGATATTATTTCCTTAAAATGCTATTGCATTATTACAAATAAATTGCATGAATATATGATAGAGCTAAAATAAAAAATTATATATGTAAAAAAGTGTGCAAGGAAATTTAAAGCCCATTCACAAATGATAGTTGTTTAATAAATGATTATAAAGTATTTCTTTCTGCAGTAATATATATGTTTACAGATGAATACATAATGGTAACAAAAAATTTTATAAACGAAAATTTTATAAAAATTTTGAATTAAGAAAATTATCACTCACATTATATTTGTTAAAAAATTGTTAAGTTTCTATATGAAGAATTGAATGAAAACAAAACTATAAAAATATAATTTATCATTTATTTAACGATATCACCCCGAATCAAATCACTTACGTAAGAATTGATCAACAATTTCATTAAAACAATGACTAATTAAGTTAACATTATAGATTGCAATAACTCATTATTATGACCACTAGCAATAAGCAAAAAAGTCTATTATATAATTCAAAAATTTTATTAGAAACAACTATCTATTTAGAAAGCACTTAATGCCTCATAAATTTGAAAATTTCCTTGTAGTGATTTATTTGTTTTATTGATCTTCGATAAATGTCTCTTTATTTTTTTTATAAATTATAGATGCCTTTTACCCAAAATTTTATAAATTATTTTGAAGTTGTGAAAAATTTTTAACATGTAAAAAGAATTTATCATTCATTTTATTTTCAAGTATAGATGTAAAAAAAATATCGAATTTTAAGTTATGAAGTTATTTTAGTTATAATATTTTAAGATGGCATTTGAAAATTTTGCTCATTTTTTATTCGTTATTTATTTTATCTTAAGAGAACATAACAATTCTTTCAATATATGAATAAAATATTATTTTCTATAATGTATCAAGCTTTTATAATATTTTTAATGAACTCGACCAAAGTAAAAAGATTCTCAATTCATATCGGGATTTGTGATTGTATAATTTATAATTCTTATTTGAGCAAATAAAAAATATTCAATTCAAATTAAGATCTGCTAATTTATAGCCTATAATTCAATCTCAGCTATTCTGTTTTTATATGTTACCAAGTCGTTTCTTTGCGATAATTTTTACATCAAGTCTAAGAAATATTTATTTATATCACTTTATCTAGAGAAAGAGTTTAAACATTACTCATTCATTGAAAAAAGAAGATGAAAAGAGAATCAAACATCATTTAAAAAATTAAAGAAAGTTAAATAAACTCAAAATAAAGGCAAGTTATATAAATATTTTTATTAGTAAAATTTTTCTTCAGTTAAAAATACTGAATATCTATGATTTCTCTTTTAAACAAATTCTCTTTCGAAAAATGATATTCAAAACATTTGTAAAATGAACTTAATATTTATAAATTAAAAGCTTTACTTTCGTAAAATGCGATTAATTTCAAAAAAATTTGCGTTTATAAATTTAACATTTTGTTTCTGAAATTGTAAAATAAGAAGTTAGTTATAAACCAAAATCGCACTTACTAGAATTTTCTCTGGTGTGATCATCAATGTCTTCCACTGGCCGAAATATTTTGGCTTGTGGGTGATTGGACTCTCCTGGCTGACCCTCGGCAGAGAAAGCATTGGGAGATGTTGGGGATGGAGACCTCCTCTTCTTTTTCCATGATTTCAGTCCCAATATAGCATCTATAGAATGAAGTGGTGGTAAGTCCGTTTTTCTTTCATCTGAAGGAGCTTTGTTTACCTTCGCTAAATGACTACTTCGGCATCCGTTGGATTCGGGATAGGTCAGGGTGGCCAATGGCGATCGATCCAAACTCATTTCGACTTGCATCTTCGTCGTACTTTTATTCTTATTTGAATACGAGCTGGAGATTGAACTAAGTTCATATGAAGTAGAGTTTTAGGACAGACGTTTTGGAGCCAGATATTGATTGCAAAAAATATGCTTGGCAAAATACAGGGATTCCATTCCAACAATTACTATATAATTTTCTTTCATGTATTTTTTGTCCAATATATTCCCCTTTTGTGATTCCTATTGAAAAGTTGGTTAATTAATATGATTTTATTGTTTACGAGCTGCTGAGCTATGGTCGTAGCTAATTTACAAAAGATATTTTTTATTCCACTCTGTGTGTTTAGTCTATATTGCTAGTAATTAGAAAATTACTTCACATCCCATCTTAAAAATTACATCCACTTATGTCTTTGCATTCTAATAAGCAGAACATTATAAAATATTTTCAGTCTTGACTAGTGTCATACAATGCATATGAAGTCCGTCTGCATCAACTTGCATATCTTTTAAAAACAAAACTAGATTTCTCATTAAGAAATAAATTACATTTCTCTTCTGTCCCGATACACTCGTCTCACTATAACGCACTTATTTTTAAATTTTATCCTCTTCAAATACCTGCATTTAAATAACAACTGACTCCTCAAGTTATTCAAGGAGAGATATCAATACCCGTCTAGTCGCATCTTGATCTCACTAATTGCCCCCGGCAAATGCAAGCCTCTTGTACCCGTGAATGAATCGCTTGGATCACAGATGCGGAAAACAGAATGACCGCCTCAGGCAATGAGTCCCTCTTGATAGAGTCCTAGGCTTAGCTCCAGTCCCGATCTGCCGCACTAAGTCTCCCCTTATTGGTTCGGCGATGCACGCCGTGGTGGAGGGAGCCAATCGTGGATCAGGAAGGCGTGCACTACAGATACAGTGCATTGATGGAGGATAAGGCTTTGTTGGAGTAAATTGGGGAACCGAGTTGGATGATGGTTTTACTGCCGGGAGGCTTGGCTCCACCAAGAACATATTGACGTTCTAACAATGCGCGATTACGCAATAATGGCATTATGGAGTCGTTTATGGGCAGTGGGGATGAAAGTCTAGTGGACGAGGCAATTTATATGTGATTTTGGGAAATAAATTGCTTTTGGGGGGAGGTTATTAAAATAGCAATTATTTAACGGGCGCACAGTTATTATTATTTTTTTCAATTTTAATTTTCAACTCGGGTGAGTTAACTGAGTTAAAATAATTTGGCTGCTGCAGAGTTGTTGCATCTTGTTCAGTCGAGTACTAATTATACGCATAAATGAGTTATCTCTCATAAAGAAGCCACTTTGCTAGTTACAGAAGATAATCTGCTTTATCGCAGCGAGAGTAAATGACTAATTTACTGCTCTAAAATTAATATTTTACTACGAAAGATTTCACACTATTACACAAAAAGAATCAGTTTGTGAAAATTGGATTGGAAATCAGAATTCCTACTTATATTTATGATTTATACAACTGATAAATCATACAAAGTTATCCCCTTTTTTTTCCACCCCTTACAAAATAAATTACGTTGAAGAACCTCTAATATTTAAATGCAAATTATTTATAAGAATCTTGCTTCAAGAAATGGTGTTATTTAGGTTGTTTCGTCATTCGAATTCATAAGCAAATACTTTTTGAAAGGGGCGTGATAATTAGAAACATATATCCAAACGATTAGCTTTACTGCAAGAATAATTATTAATTCATTTGAAAATAAATCAGTGTCACAGAAATAACAGTTTTTTAGTTCTTGTGCTATTTGTAATGTAAAAATAATTAAATTTTGAAAAATACATCTCTTAATAATCAGCTTTATATACCAAAGAGTAATTTATTATTTACGAATCAGACAAGAAAAATTTTTCTGAGTAAAATAGAAATATTACATTGTTTAAATAAAACAGATATAACGTTTACTAATAAAATTAATGCAACATTTTGTGAAAGTCTTGCAGTTAATTAAAATGGATTAATTTCGCTTTACTTATGGCGTATAAGTTTTACTAACTTAATTAACTTAACAAACTTTTTAACAACCTGAATTTGTATTTAACTAAGCTTTAAAGTCAAAAAATACGTATCGAATAAATTTGGTATAAATGCGTGAACGGGAAGCATGTTGCTTTGAATCATTAGAGCAAAAAAGAAAATTTTGCAAGTAATTGCGATAAAGTTTTTAGTAAAACATGACGGGATTTTCGTAACTTATAGTTTGTGATTATTTAAAATATTAATATTTACTTTAACGTGCGGCTTTACAGTATTTTTTTTTTTATTAAATAGGTATTTTTATATTCACTGTAGCTGTAATGTACTGTATACTGTACTGCTAATTTCTTCTCAATGAAGCCATGGAGTTTCAAACTTCTCTTACCAGTGATTATTGTTCATCATCTTTAAGCAAAAACTCGAGTAATTTTATGGAGTTTATTAAAGTATTTCCGATCATTTTGATATGTCCAATTTTTATTTTTAATTCCTCTAGTTTAGTTAAATAGATTGTAATTTGCTTGCATACGTAAAATACATTTTTCCCTTTTTGAAAAGAAAGGTTTCAACATTTACAAATCGTAAGGATTTTTAAAATACTAATGTGAATTAAAGTATTACTAATCCGATATACTTTCGTTTAAATATCCATAGCTATTAAAAGAGAATTTTGTAATAAAATATTTATTTACAATATTTTTTTTTCATTACGCAACTAAATCCGATATCCGATTAAGTATCTAAATTTTTCAGAATTAATTTTAAAAATTGAGAATTTTTTCAATTAAATTGTTTTTAGATATTTCAAACAACTCTAATGTAGATAAATATAATGAATCATAGAAAGAATCTCCTTTGAAAAATATATATTAAAGTAACTCATTACATATGTATATTTCGTGCTTTAAAGATTACTTGCATTTTTTTATTTGCCTATATCAGTTATAACGAGACTTTTATGGTACATATATGAGATCAATGTATTTTGTTAAGTTTAAATTAAAATGAGAAAAGTTCTTAAGGGGGATATGCTTCTAAGAAATTACCTAACGAGAAATTTAAATTATTTAAACAATGACTGAAAGATAAATTTGCAAATTTTTATTTATAATCCCACACTTTTCTTACAGTAGATGATATAACTCTTTGAAATATTACTGTTGTTATAAATATGTTTAATTTTCAACTTAATTTAGCATATTTTGAAAAACGAGCTGTGAATTTCAGTTATTTCAATTTTTATTTAAGTTTATTCAAAAACAAAATTTAGCAATGTATTTGAAATGAACTACATTCATACGCCATGATCTTATTACTCCGCAAACTAATTATGTAACATTTGACTCTCTCCTTCCTTTTTTAAAACAAAAAATTAGTAACGGCAAAAGGAATTCAGTTTATTGAATATAAAACAAAACCACTTTTTTTAATGCACCTGAAAAAGAAATATTTATTGTATATTCATTTTGTAAAATTATCAAATAAAATAATCAGTTGTTTGAATTTTTTTTTTATCTAACTTAAGAAAACAATTTATTAATTGATATTTTGAAAATACATGCTACACACTTTAAGCTGAGATAAAGATAACATGGATAATAATTACCAAATTGAATCTATAGAAAAGCGAGTAAAATAAAGTGTCACATTTGCCCCCTTCAATATTATAATACATATATTAATCCTTCATCTTGATACTAGATATACAAAAATATACTTTTCAAAGTTTTCTAAAAATGTGAGTAACACGTTTTTAATTAAATGATGGAGTTATTCAAAATATAACAAAAATGAAGCAATATCTCCAAATAGCAATGTAATACTTACTAAAACATTAATATAGAAAATTTTGATCGACGCCATATGCAATGTACTAAATAGTTATTTGCATAAAATTAATATAAGTTGACAAATTACTACGTGATGACATATTATACATTTGTTGAAAGGCTTTACATATAAATTCTAAATCTGTTCAGTGTTTTTTGTTTTTGTTTTTTTTTTTTTCATTGAGAATTACGTGTTATTACTGCATGTGCAGTATTCTAAATATATTTGACCTGTTTACCTATTACAAGCTGGTAACATTCAGGTAGTTAATTATTAAATTTGAGTGCGTGAGTGTGTGTGCACGTGTCTCACCCTACACAGAGGGTTTAATAATTTTAAATAAATAAAATTACAAAATGCTGTATTTAAGAAAGTTTAAACCAATCGAATCAAATATGAAAACCTGAAGCTTCAGTTCGAGAAACTGAGAGAACTGCATAATATAAACTCACTGAGATAGATATGTTAATTTTGTTTTGTTTGTCTAAACAACAAGAATATAATATTTATTTTACTATATATTTGAAGGTTACAATCGATAATTATTTGTATTGTAAAAATCATCACATGACACAATCACCAAACAATTCCCCCCATTTTTTCCTTTTCTTTTTGAAATTTAAATAATTTTTCATCCTAATTTTTTTTTTTCATAAATAACTTTTCATCATAATTTTTTTTATAAATAACTTTTCATCATAAATTTTTTTCCATGAATAACTTTTCATCATCATCCTTTTAGCATAAATAATTTTTCATAATTTTTATCATGAAGATGCATTTACATGCTTTAATTTTTGCTACTTTTTGGGCTACTTTTTCCTCACACTTTTTTTTCATCTACTTTCCTTTCACATCTGGAATCTCTGGCTACTTTTACATTTGAAATCTCTGTTTCCGTGGCTGCACAATACTTCGAGTAAGTTATGTCGGATTGTGTTTAGTAAATTTGTGTAATTCTTACATTAGTTTAAATTTTTACAGTAACTTTTAAAAATCTTATACATTTTAACTGTATGAAACTATGTTTTCTACTCTGTTATAGTGCTAGCATGTTGTAATATGAATTTAAAAAAAAAAAAAAAAAAAAAAAGCTTCTGAGTATGGTTTACCTCATTTTCTAAAAAAAAATATGCAAACAAGTTTTTATACTAATATGGTTAAAATATTAAATTATCTGCAATAAAGAATTATTATTCTGACTCACTTTTGTTTGAAAAGAGTTCGTTATTACTCGAGAGATCACTTTCAAGTGTTAAAAACTAGAACTAATGAGCTGTAACAAACAAAACTTTATTTTATTAGAACCACACATGCCTCTCTTATACCACTGAGATCCAATTGTATTCTTCAGCATTATAAAACTTTTCTTGTACTCTATACAGCCCCTCCAAAACTATTAATTTGCATAAGAGTTGAATTGCTTACCTTCCCTATCTTACGATTTCACATAGATATTAAATATATAATCAAACTAATATCTTATTTACAAGAGTTGTCACTTATGGCTGCCTCCTCAGAGCTCTACATAACTTCTGCGTCATAGTATAAATGATTTCAGATGTTTACACCTGATGGCTTTCAAACACTGACCGCACAAAGTGAAAGGAATTCTATAAGAAATCAATGTTTTATTATAATATGTTTAAATTTTTCGAAATTAAAATGTTTTTATGTTAATTACATGCATATTATATAAGAATTTAGCATTGATATACTTGAAAAAATCGTTATCTTTTCTGAATTATATTTTCAGTTATTATTTATTTCTGTTCTATGCCAAACTATAAACATCTTTCTTCTAAGGAAGTCTTTATGATAAATATGTTGTATCCAGCGTTCTTAGATGTTGATATAGATTTTCTATTTTGCTTATCATGTAACCCTCAAAAAAAGAAAGAAGGAAGGAAGAATACAAAAAAGAAAAGAAAAGAAAAAGATTATTATTTTAAATACAAAATTTACAATGAACAGGTTTTGAGAAAACAGGTATTGTATATTGAATATTATTTATTGATTATTATTCATCATTAGAATTGAAATGCTATCCATAAAAACTGACTCAAAAACCTTGATATTTACTTTAACCGTCAGGGAAACTCGCCATGTAAATAAATCTAATAAAAAGATGCGTTTGAGGTATATAAAAAAAAAAGTATGTGCGACAGAAATTCTTCATTTTGTGTGTTTTTATCTTTTATAATATTATAACTAAACGTATTCTACATATGAAGTTACCATCAAATTTCGGAAAAAAATTTAACTGAAGGGAAGCATCGTCACTATCCTAGTTTTTCTCCATAAAAAATGTATTCCTCTTTTTTTTCCCTAAAAATAAATTCTCCCAAGAATCTCGCAGACATTATGAATTAAAAGAAATCGAGAGGAAACATTTGGACAAATTTTGAATTGTTAACACATGCCCCCTCGGTTTATTTATTTCTGTTTTTAAAAAATAGTTTTGTAAATTTATTATTATTATTTTTTCATTCTTGCACACCTTAAGATAATTTTAACATTCCTAAACATTGGACTTTTTAAGAAATTTAGCAAACTAGTTTTTTTCTCTGTTCCTCAAGCATAAAACTCTTATATAAGTAGTTAACAAAATTATTCACAGTTTTTTTTTAAAAAAAATCATCTTTTATGAATTCAATTAGCAGTACAATAATAAATTATTCACAATTTTTTTTAAAAAAAAATTCCTCTTTTATGAATTCAGTTAGTATTACAATAATATATTATTTTTACACAACATTAGTGAAACAATTTTTTATTTTTAAAAGTACAAATGAATTATGAGTATATCCGGTTTAAAGAATTTTGCTTCTCCACTGAAAATTTTTATCAATTCTTATTTCAAAATTTTTGTACAATCAGTAGACAAGATTTCGAAAAACTTTGATATTTCGCAAAAATTTCAAGCAAACAGTAATTTGACTGAAATTAGTTTCAAAAGTTGGATTGTATAGATTTTCTGTGTCTGAATTGGTTCATTTTTTTTTCCAATTCTGCTAATTCGCAAACTTTTCTGGGGCTCCACCATAAGACTCCGCAGTATTTTGTAATCTGAAATTATCAGTGATGTAATCTGAAGTTATTAATAATTCAATTTTTTTAAAAAAAAATTTCTTCTTTCTTATAACATTAACATCTTTTATTTATTAAAACTTTGCTTAAATTTTGAAATTTTTAAAGACTCTATTGAAATAACCTATTAGTGGAATCTAACACGTATATATCGAATTTGAACACATTTTAAATTTAAAAGAGTTTAAAGCGAATTAAGTATCCGAAGATGTCCATTGCGTAAATAAAATTTCAGCAGTAAATGAACTCATCCCCTTATTTTCAATTTTCTTCTTATAAACATAATGTCACAACTTCACTCTGAAATGTCAATTCGATTTTCTCCCTTCATTTGCTTTCAAAAAGCTATGACAAACGCGCATTCAATGAAAATACATCCCTTCTTGAGAATAACAAACGATGGGAGAGAAAAAAAATGGGGAAAAAACGGACCGGAAGAAATGGGAAAAACAACCGCACATTGGTGGTTGGCGAACCGTTCAAATCGAGACAAATACAAGGGCAATAAAGAAGTGTTTGAAGGGGCCCCGTAGAGAGACGTCGCCCGCTCTATTAGGTTTGCCACGCGTGCACAACTCTGCGGGGGTCCCACTCTTTCGCCAAGTCAAAGAGAGCAGAAGGAAAACTTTTCTCAGCAGGTTTGGTAACGGTCCACAAGAAACATCAATCACAATTATTAAATATTTTAATGCATTACATTTTAATGATTAAAGAGCTTTTTGTCAACGAAATAATTCTGATGGATAATCTGTTAAATAAGGAGACGTATGGAAAGTTAATGTCCAGACGGAAAAAAAATTCCGCCCCATATAGAAAATGCAGTGGAAGTGAAGGAAGAGGAGGGAAAATAAATGAAAGGGAAGTGAAAGTTTTCTAGCTCTGTTTGTTAAAATTCTTGCATTTTATTTTTGAACCCTTTTTCAAATCAGTTGCACAATATTTAACTTTAAATATTAGTGTGTATGTTCTCATCTAAAAGAAGAGAACGTATTAATATCGGAAACTTGTTTCTGTACTGTTTCTATACTTATTTTGTGAAAACATGTTTCATTTTTTATAAAAAATACCATTTTGGAATTCAAATTTTCCAAAATATTATGCTAATCTTGTGTTTGGCACAATGTATCTCACAAAGATTCAGTGCCAGAAATCAAAACAACCAATCGACTTAAACACCATGATCAGTCAGAATTGTAATTTGCATAACAGTTTTTAAACATCTGTTATTATTGATCTCTGGAAATATTTCATGAATATTTCTACATTTTCTTTGAAGTATCGCGATATTCAAATTTATCCTGCTGATTTCTTAAACAGATTTTCGATACAAAGTCTCAGACTTTTCGAACTTATGCAAATTATTTCCCCCCTGCTGTACTATCTTTATTTCTGTAAGTGTATTGCAAGAGATTATATTTAAAAAAAATCTTTCAATTTCCTTAAAAGAAATATTTCTAATAGAAAAAGGATGAAAATATTTTGGAAAGAAATACTTTTATAGAAAAATGTTTACCTTAAAGCATTTCTCTGGACTCAATTATAATAGCAATTTCCTTATCACAAGCCTGTAAGGATATGATTTGAAAAATCATGATAGATGAATAACATTATATATTACAAGGGCGTGCTCTTGCGAAAAATAAAATTAGGTTATAGATTGCTAAGCCTATATTTTTATGTGTTCTTCCTCTCATTTATGGGCACAATGCTAATGATTTTTTTTTTGTAACATCGATCTACACATGTGAAAAACAAAACGATTACTGAATCTTTTTTCTTCTTTTTCTCTCCCGCTTTTTTTTTTTTTTTTTTTTACATTTGCTAAGTCACTTTACTCAAGTTTTGAATATTTAGAAGCTTTTTCAGATTCTCGAATATATAATTTATATACAGATATCTGTTTATAAATTTTATTTGTCATATAAATCTTCTCTGATTCGTTAATACTATATATTTTTAAATATACATTTTTCACAGAAGTAATTACTCTCCTCCCTCCTCCCGAAAAAAAATACTAATTTATAAAATGTTTAGAAAGTAAAAATATAAAAAGTGAAATGTCCTACTCACATGAAATGTAACATAATAATATTTTAAAATTTTCAACCAAATAATTAATAGCATTGTCTTTTTTCTGTTATTGTATCCGAGCTCGTACTTCCTTAGCTCTCCAAATTCATTAGTTATTCTTAATAACTCTCTTAAGAATAACAGAAGCAGAAAGAGAATCCCTTATTACGTTTTT
Organism: Nephila pilipes; assembly: GCA_019974015.1. Taxonomy (NCBI): domain Eukaryota; kingdom Metazoa; phylum Arthropoda; class Arachnida; order Araneae; family Nephilidae; genus Nephila; species Nephila pilipes. The sequence goes on along the minus strand of BMAW01099003.1, from coordinate 2,015,739 downwards.
ATGATGTTATTCACAATAGATTAATAATTTTCAGCTTTCCATTACATAAGTTATTTAAATTGTATTATTTGCAATTTTAATAATTACTAACTTTGTAACGAAACAGAGTGTTTAGGTAAGTTAGATGTAACCATACAATAAAGATCAGCTCCCAAATGTTTAATCTGCTTATTCACAGTTTGAATGAGCTAAGTCAAAACAAATTTTAAAATTAAAGTGAAGTTGATAACTAATCATGTCTCAATTATAAATATTCTAACAAGGAACTCTATTTATCTTAATTACTCCAAACAAATTATTCCAGATCACTGGATTCTCGATTCAAGTGAAGGGATTTGAGAAATATTGCTTCAATATTGTGTTCATATGTTCATAGTCTTGAATCAATATTGTGTTCCTATGAATATCTCTCCAATTCCTCTATCTCCTCCAATCTTTCCTCTCTTCCCCATTTAAAATACTTCCACTTATATAGTAATACCAATTTCCAAATATCACAATTATTTTACAAGGCGGAGTTTTCATATCAAATATCGTAGGAAAATAACCCCAGAAATTAGAAAAAGAAATGCATGGTGAGAACCCTTAACGAATTATTTAAATAAATTTGCTTTTATTTATTTGTTTTCCTTTGTTATTTTTCAATTTAATTTTATTTGTTTATATAATTTAAATTTTCAAAATCGGAAATACAAAACATTATTTTCCTCATTTCCTCATATATGTCCATTATTTTAATTTAATAAAATCGAGATATTTGTTTTATTAAGCTCGACTGTTAATTGAAATAATTTAATTGTTACTTGAAATAATCTACTGAGAAGTACTTAGCAATTTTAAGTAGAAATATAATGCAAAAATTTATGAATACTGCAGCTAAAAGTTTGAAGTAAAGAATAAGGTACGATAAAATTGAAAATATGTACACCTTATATTGTTATAAAATTAACTAATTTTAAACTAAACCATCTTCTTGAAAATAAATGGGTACTTTTCCATTTCCCCGGCGCAAATTTTGCCAAGCAGACTTTATTGGCGACAACACACAGTATACACCTTTTTAGTTTGGCGTCGGTTGTATCATTATTGGCGACTCTATTGCTTGCGCCGGCAAAATGGGAAAGTACCAATAAATGCGTTCATTAATTTCTTTTTTACAGCTCGTTTACATCTGGGCACATTTAATCATTTCATCAAAATTTGCTTATATAATTCTTTTAGTTCTAAGTTTTTGCAAAATATTTCAATATATTTGATGGATTTCTTGTTAATTGAATTTAACACGAACTGACCTTAATATTTGATATTTTACCGTTTACCATAAAATATCTGAGTTTTTTTTTTTTTTTTTTTTTTTTCAGCACCATTTTCTTGTATTATATTCAATCTTTCAAAGCTTTTATTTTTTTTTTATGTTCATAATCTTTCCAGCTGAATTACAATAGATTACGGTGGCGCATCACGTTTCCCGCTTCAATTAACACTTTAGGGTCTATTATTTGACGTTATTTGAGTTGAAAGTCTCTCCCAAAAGATGAAACGTGATTTACAAGTATATAGATTAATTAATATTTCGTGAGTGTAGTAAACAGATTTAAAAAAAATTGAAATCACCGAATAGTTCAATATGAAGTTAGTGAGTAGTAGGAGAGTAAGAGCAAGCTATATAAACTAAGGAGTAGTGTTTGTGTAGACAAGTGTAAGGAGCGATCAGACCACAGCCGGGAAATATTCGGCAAAGTGTCAGTGAATTGAAATATTCGAGCAATGTTCTACTAAGGACTCGAATTCGATCGACTGAATACAGATAAGTAATATTTATAACATTAATCTTCAAATTCAGACTCGTATAGAGAGAACCTTTCCTCAGATGTAGTAGACTATGAAGGGACTTGTACATATTCATATAACTGAATAAGGTAACTTATTCATAATATTTCCATGGATTTCTATTCATTTGACTGTATTGGTTAGTGATCCTTAGATATTTAAAATGGAGTGGTGAGAAAGTAATACAGGGCGTTACAAATGTATAAAATAGTAATGATACAACTCTCAAAATCATTGCATATTATTTGTTTAATTTGATTCCTAAAACTCAATCTTACGAAAAATATTTGTCCATTCCTTAACACGGAAAAAAGTAATAAGCCAATGATATTAATGGATTGTGTGATAACGCCACAATTAAAAGTAATACGAAGATTGTCGGCGACATACTTTGTAATTTTGAACCTCGATCAATTGATGAAGATGTCTGAGCAAGCACCTCCCTCTTCAAACTTCACTACCACACCAATGAAAGGCCCGAAGTCTCGGCAGATTTAACATACATCATCCCCATAGCACATGGTGGGTCCTTGGTGGAATTAGGGATCAAATTTATGACTCGATGGAAAGACGCCAACAATACGTTCGCGATAATAATCATTAGACTATAGTGGCCACCAGAATATGTGGCTATCATTTCCCTTTTTTCTTCATTAAGAAAATACTAATTAGGGTGTATTTTTGGATGTGGAGGGAGGCGTAACAGTTCAGATGTATTTCTCGTTACCTGACTTTGGTACCAAATCACTGTGTTTAGAGGACCTTGTATCATTCCTAAATAGGGAGTTGGAAAACACTCTGTGAATACATAATGGTATATTTTAATTAAATAAAGGCATGTTTCAATTTAGTAAATTTGCCGAAAAATGATTCAATGATTGTTAAACAATATGTGAGTAATATTTTGTAAATTTCATTGAAAAATCATACATAATGATTAATTACTTACAAACATTTACAAAAAAACTCACTAAAGGGATACAAGCAAATAAAAAAAGTAAGTAATGATAAATATAACAAAGAATGTTTTAAAAAGACAAAATATAAATATCTAATCCGTTTAGTTTAACAATGGGATAAAAAATAGTTAGTCGAGAGTTATATATATATAGATATGTAATTGAGTATCTTTTTATTTCTTTTGAAAAAAAAGCGGCTCGTTCGTTTTTCTTAATGATAATTTGCATTGAAATTTTAGTTGCATATATACGAGTATATTCTTCTGCTGTTCGTTAAATAAAAATTTTCAAAATTAAAAAAAAGTAATTTAAATAACACTTGGCTGTTTTTAAATATTATTCAAAAAAGTGATATGTACAGGTAAAGAAATCTCTTTTTTTAAAAAAAACTTTTATCTCATTTATTTTTAACGAATATTTTTATAACTGACAAAACTTTAAAATTTCTTGTTAACAGAAACTATTGCTCACTGTTCCAGTACATCGAACATATTTCCTTACTTATTGCTTCTATGAAGATTTATTATTTATTGCTTATAAAAAAAATAATTTTATTTTTACCTTGCATGCTTTCACTATTTATTTGATGCTAAGTTATCTGAATAATTCCTCTCGTAAAATATATTTCGGAACTGAACGACTAGAATTAGTTTTATCAAATTATTTAATTTTGTTCGTTATCAAATTACTTCACTGGCATTGGTCAGATCCCTATATAAATTAGAACAATTCTTCATATACCTTAAAGAATGTAATTACCCGCTTATGAGTCCTTGTAATTTGTTTAGCACAAACTTGATTTCCTTCATTCGAAGCTGAGGAGTCAACGCGCTAACTCGCCAAATTTGGCGTCTTTTTTAACTCTTAACAATCACAGAGCACCCTAGGCTCTAAATGTGGATGTAGCAGCTACACACCAAATTCGAATGTCGCTGAGTCCCCCTTTCAAAAAGTCTCGACCTCCCAACCAGGTGTACGAGGTCTTTGAATGGCTTATCCGTGAATCCCTCCCTATTAGGCGGCCTAATAGGCCGAATTAGAGAGGCCGTGCCTCTAGTAAATGGGTAAGAAAAATACTCTATTGTGAAGGGTAATACAATTAGTTCTTCCGTTCGGCCACCGTGTATGCGATTATATGCTTCGCTGAAGATGCGATGGGTGCCGGGGTGATATGGGAGAGCACAAAAAATGGTTATGACAGAAGATTCACCGCGCCGACTTTCATTGCTCTTTGTTGTTGCATGTTATGGGCTGTGTCATTCTCTCCATTCGAGTGATCTCATGATAGAGGGGAAATGAAGTAGGAGATCGTGTTGCTAGAAGGATGACATGAGTTTTTTGTCCTTCTCTGTTATCTAGAACAGAATTGTTAAGGTTGTCTTTACCGATAAGTTTACACGAATTTACTTCCCCACCCCCTTTTACAGAAAATTTATCTTGTTGGGAATGATGTCAAATGCTTGAACTTTTTTCAATTTGATATCCCAGTATTTAAGTTATAAGTAAGCTCTAAAATTCAGGCAATGAAATTTTGGTTTAATGTTAGGTAATACGTTGAAGGCACATTTTTTTAATCTTTCCTTTAATGTTTTATTTCCTAATCAATGCATTTTTAACAGAATTTTTAATGGGCACCACAATGCAGTGATTTCTTTTTTCTCTATGGGTACCATTTTCGCATCATTTTTCTTTTAACTTTTTAGTCATGAGAATCACTCCGAGTGATGTAAATTAAAATTGTTTTAATTGAGTATACATGACTAAGATAATTAAACTGTTAAGTTTTAATTTACTTATTAATTATATTTTTACTGAAGATTGAACTATCGAATTTAGCTCTCGGGAGAAAATTTGACAAATAAAAGGTTTAAGAAAACAGCAATTCGAGAAATTTAAAAAAAAAAACAACAACAACACTATTTTAGCTATCATTGAAATATTATTCAATATAACATCAAATTCTGTCTAGAAGATACATATGAATGGGGGAGAAATTCTAAATTCGTACGTTTTTGCCTTTTATCCTATAAAAACAATAATTATGTTCTGTTTAGACAGTATTCAAATAATTCTTTTTTTCTCCAAGTTAAATCTCCTTTCATCAAAGTTTACATGTCTAAATAACACACACACACACACACACACACACACACACACGCACACGCACGCACACGCACGCACGCATGTAGCCTGTAGCCAGAGTTATGAGTGTGTCTGGAGGGGAGGTTTACTGCAACAATGAGGATACCATTTCCGAATAATACGTTTATTTAATAAAAGAATAAAAATATGTGCCCGTTTTACAAAAGATTTATGCTGAACTCCAAGGACATAATATTATTCAGGTTATGCTGAGTTGAATTTAATTTGATATGTTACACATCTTTCTCTCCCTGAACGAAGTATATCCTCATTCGACGATGTGTGTTTCCACTGTAGGTCTTTGTATATGTTTTGACTCGGAGTCTTAGGTTGACAAGGTGATACTGGAGCGCTTGAGCTTATATGCTCGTAATCTCCATATCAAAATTTAATTTTTGTGAGCATTACTTCGGCTTTTTCTAGCCCAGAGTTGCATTGAATAAAAGTATTTAATTTGTGATGTGAAAAAATTAATGGTTACTTGAATTAGTTCAGCAAATGAGCATTTAAAGATGTGTTAAGAGGTTATCTTATTGGTAGATGAGAGGAGAGCAGAGGAGTGAAGGTATATGTCTCACTTTCTCAGCCAACCAGAACTATCTGCTCTATCGTGAAGGAAAAAAACAGAATACAAAAACCACTCATAGCGCCATCTACTAACTAATCACGTGATGCATCTATTATTACAAAGCTAATGATTGTGATAAAATAAAAATTCTACAAATCGACCTCACCGGAATATCACTGACGTCAGAAATATCCTTGTTTACAGCTATTGCTTAAATTTTAAAAATTATCTTGATTAATAGATAAATTTGCATAAGCATTGTATTTAACATTAAAAATTTATATGTTGCATTCAAGAAACTTCTAAGTCAACTTTTGATAATTTTCTAATTCTAAAATACAATTAAACATTCGACAAAAGAACGAAATATAAAACGTAAGCTTATACCAAAATAAGCTTAAAAAGTTCAAATTACTGGAGGTGTGAATATCAAAGATAATAAAAATAGCAAAATATTAAAATTGAATTTGCATGGAATTCCTAAAAGGCTTGAAAAAGACAAATCAAATCGTAACACTCATCTTGTTGATACATGTGTAAATAATACACGATAGAAAAAAATAATACTATATGTAACACAATTGAGGATTACAAATGTCAGCTAATGTAGTTGTTACATTTGGACCTGAAGCGTTACCTATTTTTTCGGCTTCGTTCCTATCTCTAGGGTTTTTTTAATTAATTTTTGTAGACCAAAAAAATTTAGCAAATTGCGTTTTTTTTGTATAGGGACTAAGTCATTTACTCGGTATGTATGATCTTTCTCTCTCTTCTTTTTCTCTAGTACAGTTTCTTATTTTTGGAGTGAAATTTAAGATTTTATTTTTTATTTCTTTATCTTTCATTCTTATTTTAAAATTCTCTTTAGTAAACAGTAACTATTTTTCATGCAATGTTTTTAATATCAATCCAATTTTTTTTAACCATAACACTTTTATAGTCCCTTTCTTTTCTTGTATTAAAATCTAAACCTTTCTTTTTTGAAGTATGATCTTTTCATACTTAAAAAAAAGAAATGTTTAGTTTTTACTCATAAACGAAATGTTTTCTTCAATTTCTTTTATCTTTACTTGTAACAGGGAACTCATTTCTGCAAACACTTCCATTTTCTTCTGCGATTCAAACACTGTGTTTAGTAGTTGTTTTTTCCCTCAATTCCTGTTCTTTTTCAAGACTCAGACGTGATAAATTTAAACCAAGCTCTTGCCTCATTTTTTATGAAATTCAGGGAAACTTGATCCAAAATATCAGGTGCTATAATTGCTTGAAAATTGGACTGAGACTTTGGAACCATATGCCATACTAATTAGCAATTATTGTCATTCAGGACAAATTCTTGTTTAAAATAGCCTATTTTGGAAACTACTAATTTTCCTAATCTTGATATCTTTGTATGACCTTGCGACAGCTTTGAATGATCGATAATTTCATTATACTTTCACGGATCAGACTGACCGGACTACCTGTATCCACGAAAACAAATATAGTCTAATCTCCTAGAGTTATGTCTCTCGTTTGCAAAATCTCTTGAGGGGCAACTGCGTGTGTGAACATGTTTGCTCGATAGTCCAAACGTTTCCACCGTCTCCCCAAATGTCTTTTAAATGTAAAAGAACGTATATGAGCAGGAAAGTTATGATAAAAAAAAGTTCGTATGTATATGGGGAAGGGTGTGTTGATAAAACCATCAATACCCCATAATTTCCTTTCAGAAGGTGTGTGAGAAGCAAAGAACTATTCATTTATTTCAAACTTAACAACTTTAAAACTTAACCTTCACAGCTCTGGAATATGCGAAGCAAGTAAGTGGAGAAAAGGTCGTTCCCTCCTTTTCTTTAAATCAGCTTACAGCTCCGCAGTCAAAAGTGACGTGGGAAGCCGCCACATGACTCCCCCTCCAGTTTCACGAAGTCGCCTCACCAATTTCACCAAAGGGGTCTTAGTATGCAAGTGTACTTTAGATTGCTGACAATCCGTAGACTAATATCCCTCTCCATTTAGTTGGCCTGTATTTAGCGCATCTGACTCCAAATCAGAAGGTTGCGTGTTCAGATCACTTCTGGGTCACCAGCTTATGGGGAAGGGTGTGCTGATAAAACCATCCATACCCCATAATTTCCTTTCAGTAAGTATGCGAAAGGCAAACAACTGTGAGAGGCAAAGAACTATTCATTTATTTCAAACTTAACATTCACAACTTTAAAACTTAACCTTCACAGGTCTGTAATATGCGAAGCAAGTGAGTGGAGAAAAGGTCGTTCCCTCCTTTTCTTTAAATCTGCTTACAAAGGTTTTCTTAGAGTCCTCAAAACCTTCTAGTTGTCAGCCAGCTCACTTGGAAAGGTAATCGTAGACCATTTGTCTAGTATTATTTGAATTCAGGAGGAACTAGTTTCTTCATCCGATCGATAATAGTAAGATCACACATTTGATCAAAAGTTTAGAATTCCAACCCTGATATCTATACATCAAAGTAAAATTGTACTCGTGAAAGAAACCATACCAAGAATAATCAGCATTTTTTTGAGATTGTAATAATAACTGTAGCATTTTTTTCAATCCCTTAAGCAGCAATGACTTAATATATGCTTAACCCTGAGCTTCTCTTTCAAGTTTCCGAGCTATTAAGCTATCTATCTCAGTTGGCAAAATATGAATAAGGTAAGATACCCATCTTTCTTTAAGAATTTGCATAACTTTAGTTTGCCTCTTTGAACAAACTTATATCGTCCATTTGAAGATTAAACAAAAATAGCTTTCGAAATTGTGACTATAGGATGTTCTAGCAATTGATACAGGATTTTCCTGAAAGAATTTGAGGCATTCTAATTCGTTCAATTTTCTCTTTAATTCAATGTCCCTATATTTTTTTAACAATTATTTTTTCAACCTTCTTACTAAAATTATTCTTAAGATTGTTGGTATCTAATTCCGATTCATAATGTTTACATTTAGTTATTAAGTCCTTTTTTTATACATCTATTACTTCTAAATCACTTGTTACTTTCTTTTTTAACTCAATAGCTAGCGATATAAGGTCAGATTTCTTGAATTTGTCTAAAATGCCATTTTAGAATAATAAGAATAATTGGAAATTAAAGAGAAGAAAAAAAAAAAAAAAAAAAAAAAAAAAACGTTCTAGCCGAATTTAATCTTTCCCCTTACATGCCAAAGCAGTGAAAATAAATTACAAAATCATATTATTGTCACATTCAAAGAAAGAAAGAAATTACATAACATAAAACTCATAAATATTTCTATCGGCTATTCGCGTGTTTGAATATGATTGAATAAAAACCAAACTAAAAATTTCCAAACTCTAAAATATTTGTTTAAATGTTCTCATTGCCACTAGTTTCGTGGGAAAAACTTGGGTCTTTTCAGGAGAAGAGGGTGCTTGACCAGGGCCCGATGTCCTTTCTAAAGATGAGAGGGGCTAATTCCAAAATTACAAGACGATGCCGAAGGGCTGATTGGAGAAGGCCTCATTTGGAGGCCAGGGCGGTGAACAAACCAGAAATGGCTTGGGAACAGTAGAAAAAGTACCGCACATACTTCGAGTCATTGCAGAGTGCACTTACAATTTTTCCCAGTTGGGGTGGCAGTGTGATTCACAAAATTTGCAGGTTCGGAGAGGGGAGTTCCTCTGAAATATAAATCCAATGCTGGGCTTTTTTCAGTTCTAGGATGTCTGCAGCAGTCCTTTAAAAATGTAGTATTCCTTTCTGCAACGAGATAAAAGTATAGGATGTACTCAATACCAAATACATCTAGCCTCTACTGCAGGAGAGATAGGGTATAAACATCTATTGAAAACATAAGTGCAGCCAAACCTTAATAAGTTATATCATACAGAGAGGTGATAAAAGTAAATTTAAAATTACTTAGTCGAATTTTTTTTTTTGAAGAACTGAACAAAATCAAAAAAAAAAAAAAAAAAAAAACTATTAATTATTACATCTAAAGAATAAACTTATTTAAAAAAAATAAAGAAATGAAAACAAAAGCTTAAAAAAGGAACAAATATGTATATAATGAAGCACAGCAAGAGTCTTTTAATAATGAGCAAAGAAGAAATAAAGCTGTGTAATTCTGTCTCTAGATTAGGACAGAGGCACTTTGCTGAAACATGTTTTAATAATTGAACCTTCGCTATTAATAATAGCTCTATAAAACAAAACAAAAAAAACATTTATTATTAAAGCAAAATGAGGAAACAAATTCAGCTGTAAGTAAAAAGGAGGAAATGTAAGAAAAAGTATCAGAAAACCTTTAATTTAAATATAAAATCAATGAAATCTACAACTTAAAAAGTGACGGAATGGTCTCATTCATATATATATATATATATATATATATATATATATATATATATATATATATATATATATATATATATATTTGTGTGTGTGTGTGTGTGTGTGTGTAGAGAGAGAGAGAGAGAGAGAGAGAGACTAAACAAAAACGCTTACACTAAAACAAAGACGCTATATTGAATCATATCTCTCTCAGACTGTTGTTAGATTATTCGTGATACAACGAATACAGGCAATTTTTACCTCCGTCATAGCAATAAATGGAATGAAAAAAATTTTCAATTGCAAGAGGCAAAAAATATGGGTCACAAAACCTAAATATTGATACTTCGTTCGTTACGTACTCCCCTCATTGTACCAAAGACGGTAGAAAATAAATTACAAAATCATATTATTGTCACATGGTCTAAAAGAAAGAAAAGAAGATCCAACATAGCAACTCATAATTATTTCTATCAGCTATTCGTGTTTGAATCTGTTAGAATAAAAACAAACTAAAAATTTCCAAACTTAAAATAGTTGTTTAAATGTTCTCATTCCACTAGTTTCGTGGGAAAAAGTTCAGGTCTTTAGGAAAGAGGGTGCTTGACTAGGGCCGCGATGTCCTTTCTAAAAGATGAGAGCTAATTCAAAAAATTACAGTAGATGCGAGGGCTGATTGGAGAAGAGCCTCATTTTGGAGGCCAGGGCGGTGACTCAAACATGAAATAATTTGGGAACAGTAGAAAAGTACCGACACTATAGTCATTTGCAAGAGTGCACAATTTTCTCCCAGTTGGGGTGGCAGTTGATTCAAAATTTGAGTTCGGAGAGGGAGTTCCTCTGGGAAATATAAATCAATGCTGGGCTTTTTCAGTTCAGGATGCTCGAGCAGTCCCTTTAAAAATATAGTATTCCTTGCTGCAGCAAGGTCAAAAGTCATAGGATGTACTCAATCCACCAAATACATCTAGCCTCTTGCAGGAGATGGGTATAAACATGCTATAAAATCAAGGAGCTACCTTAATAGTTATATCATACAGAGAGGTGATAAAGTAAATTCTGAAAATACTTGAGTCAAGATTTTTTTTTTTGAAGAACTGAACAAAATCAAAAAAAAAAAAAAAAACTAATAATTATACATCTAAAGAATAAACTTTATTAAAAAAAATAAAGAAATGAAAACAAAAGCTTAAAAAGGAACAAATGCATGTCCATAGTGAACACAGCAAAGTCTTTTAATAATGAGCAAGAAAAAGTAAAGCTGTGTGTGATCTGTCTCTGAGATTGGGACAGTGCATGCTTTCATATGTTTTAAATAATTGGAACCTTCTTTAATAATAGCTCTATAAAAACTAAAACAAAAAAACATTTATTATTAAAATACAAAATGAAAACAGAATTCAGCTGTATAAGCTAAAAGAATGTAAAAGAAAAGGTATCAGAAAACCTTTAATTTAAATAAAAATCAAGCAGAATCTACAAAAGTGACGGAATTAAATTATAAATTTCTTTTCTCC
>BMAW01099003.1:1991751-2004400 GCA_019974015.1 Nephila pilipes | reverse complement strand
TATATATATATATATATATATATATATATATATATGTGTGTGTGTGTTTGTGTGTGTGTGTATAGATCCTGAATATACAAGAGAGCATTGTTAAGATTCGATTATTGCTAAGAAATGACCGAAATATCAGGATTAAATTTATTCCACATATTAATTGATTATTACGTCTAATATTGTAAATTGCACCTATTAATGTACATTTGTTTGGTTTCAGAACATTGAAGTAATTTGTAGTACTGCAAAGTTTTAACTATTACTCAATTTTTATTTATTGCTCTCAACACTTTCCTACATAGTAACCATCAAGAGTTTTACCAGCTGTTCTTGACCTTCCGTTGGCCGTCTTTGTGGAACTCAGCAGATCGAATTCCATCTTGAGTATTACAGTTTCCTGAAACCGAACAAATCAATATGAATAGCTGTAATTAACAACATTATGTACATAAAGATCAATTAGCTGAATAAATCTTATTCGAATATCTCAGTTATTTCTCAGCAATTATTAAATTTTTACGATATCCCTATGAAGATAATTAAATGTTGAATAAATGGATGTATGTATGTAGATCAGGGATGGCGAACCTATGACTTGCGGATCAGACACTAACCAACGAAGTGTCTACGCATTGATTATTAGCCACCCAAAGGGCTATTTTAGGGGGGTCTTTTGGAGTACCAGATAACTTTTCAATTTTTTATCCTTTGCTTCAATTTTAATTATATTTGTACTTAAATATATTCAATTTAAAAATATATTGTTTGCTTTAATTTTAATTAAATGTAGCAGATATAATATTCAATTTAATAATTTATCGCTTACTTTATTTTTAATTACATTTAGCTTAAATAATTCAATTTAATAATTTATTGTTTCCTTTAATTACATTATCGGAAAAGTTTACAATTGTATTTTTTCGAAATTTCATCGTTTGCTTTAATTCTTATACTTTGTTGAGTAATTTAATAATAACTATAAAAAATGCGCATCTTGGGTGGTTAAATCTGTTCTTTGCAGAATTTTGCTTAAAACTTTTAAATGTTTTATTATATAACTTATTTTTATAGCATAAGAAAGAGAACATGAAATCGAAAATATTAAAAAAAAAAAAAAATTAGAAATATAAATACATAAATATCTGATATAAAATATTAAATATAAATATCTTATGGAAAATTTATGTATAAAAAAGATTTACAAATGGACATTAGTTAATTTATTTGCTATCGTATCACTGCAACTGTGTATGACTTATGATATTCAATCATAAACTTGGTGAGCATATTCATAGTATAGTGATGAACTAATTGACAGCTCTGGATGCATCAAGAAGTGTTTAATAATTGAGATTTATTAATATTTTATTTTTATTAAATTTTTTCACCTACAAATGTATGTACAAAAATTATTGTATTCTAAGAAAACTTTTTTTTTCTTTTATAGCCCAGTACTATGTTGGAGGTAAAAAGTTTTTTTAAAGAAATAATACAAGTTCTAGATGTTATTATATAGAATAGTTTGATAAATATGATGGGATTGAAATGTATAAAATGACTATGTGTGTAATTTGTAACGATAAAGTCACTTCTTACACATACGAATTAGAAAAGAGATTGTGAAGGCATTTAAATCTCGGATCCTTAACAGACGAAGAAATGATTTATTTTTTACAACAACAACAAAAAATCAGAATCATCCACAAACCTTTGTTTTAAGATTTTTTTTCATTCCAAAAAATAGCATAACAGCTGCTAGTTTTCAAGTAGCCGATTGCATTCTTAGCCAAGGAAAAAGATCTTTCAGTAGGAGAGTTTGTAAAACTAGCGTTTCTAAAATACAACGCTTCTATAGTTGCAGAATTTTTTTTTTTTAAAAAAAACTTGATTACAAAGCATATAAATGAGTTGCCATTAAGTTGTAATACAATTAAAGATCAAGTGCTGGAATTATAAAAAAATATTTCTTCGCATGTACATAATGGCTTAAGGCATACAGAAATACGTATCTTCAATTACTTTAGATGTGAGTAATGATGTATATGGTTATGCATAACTAACAGTTTTCTTCGATGTAAATCAGGTATTATAATGAAAAAAGAGTTAATGAAACTAATATAGTTAAAAGGAAATATCTCGATATATTTTCTTAAAAAATTGAAAATGCACTTAAGGAAATGTATTCTGATTTACATAAAATTGTTCTTGCTATAGACAGTATATTTCATGTGGAGGGAAAAAAGTCGGAAGAATTCAGCAGCTTAAACAAAATGTTAGACATTTTCTAATTGAACTTCTTTTAAAATACACCAGCAATTCTGTTTGCAAAGCTAGGCTTAAGACATTTTCCATTACAACGGCAATTATAATAAAAATCATCAACTTTATAAATGCAAGAGGTCTTAGTAAACAGAAATTCGCACAATTATTAAAGGAAATAGAGAGCAAATACTTTGAGATTTTAACATACAACAACATTCGATGGTTAAGTTGAGGTCAAGTTTTTTTTTATCGGTTTCTGAATTTATTATAAAAAGCAAAACTCTTTTTGAATGAAAAAAAAAACAATAGTTACGAAGAATTTTCAAATCTAGAATAGTTAAATGATTTAATGTTGTTACGTTACATCGCTCAGCATCTCAATGAACTGAATAATAAAAAAAAACTTCAGGGAAGTAGATAAATTGTATTTATGATGTTTGGAAACGGTAAAATATCTATGACGGAACTTGACATATTCAATAAGATTTGGAAAGGAAAAACCAATAAATATTTTCCTCAATTATAAAATAATTTTCAGAACAAAATAATTTTTGAAAATAATCTTGATAACAAGAATAGAACTATTACAAAATTTAATTATTATATATGAAATTAACGAGGTTTTCGGGAGAGATTTAATCAATTTATAAGAGTTAGAAAAATATATTTCACTATATCTTACATTCAAACAAAATAGCTTTCGAAACAATGGAGTTAACCAAATTTATGTGGCTACGTATCCATTATTTAGAAGTGGAATTGCGAGTAACTTAATTTCAAAGCAACAAAGTGTGAGAAAGACTTTTCTGTAGTGGAAGGGGAAATTTCTGAAAGTAATGCAGATAATAATTTAAAAAAAACTAAAAATCGGAAGTATTATATTGAATGTGCAGTATTCTCTCTCTCTCTCTCTCTCTCTCTCTCTCTTCTTTATCTTTTCTTTTCACCAAACAATTTTTTACCTATGAAAAATATTTTAGCGATGTTTGAGCCATATATTTATGCGAAAAGTTGTTTTCCTTAATACATTTTGAAATTCTATCAACAAAAACAAAACTATATATATATATATATACATATACATATACATATACATAAAGCAAAATAGAGAGATTTCATTATAAATATACCTTTAGCAATTTTTCTGTACATAACATATGTGTAATTGTATTAGTAAAATTAGTAAAGAATAGTTTATGATATATACTCTTATATATTTTTCTCTATTTCCTTAAATGTTCAATGTGGAGATGCCACTGGGCATGGTGTGACCTGGTTACACCTTACTGACAGTTATTTTTTACCATCGACTTTCATTTTTTCTCTTCATTTGCCAAAGTAAAAGTTTTAAATAAAATCTAAACGTAAATTATTAGAGGATTTGGAAAATGAGGAAAGAAAAAGTCGAGTGTCTAGTTTTTCCTTTAACAATTTTTCTGTGTTTTCCAAACTAGTGACACTTTTTTTTTTTATCAAACCTCCTACTTCCCCCACTTTCCAATTAATGTTACTGAT
This sequence comes from Nephila pilipes, assembly GCA_019974015.1. Classification (NCBI taxonomy): domain Eukaryota; kingdom Metazoa; phylum Arthropoda; class Arachnida; order Araneae; family Nephilidae; genus Nephila; species Nephila pilipes. Next base: position 2,000,629 of record BMAW01099003.1, on the reverse strand, counting down.
TTAGTGATCCACCGGGCAATATTAAATATAATTTGACCCACTCCTCGAAAAAGGTTTACCAACATTGAAATATAGAGTTATAAGATCCTTAATATAGAGATGTATATAGATTCTGAATATAGAGATCTAAAAGTAGATAGTGAATATAGAGGTCTACGTATATCCCGGACACGAAGATCTTAATACATTTTGGATGCGCAGATTAACGAAAATGCTGCAAATTCAGATAGTAATAAATGTAATGTTATTCACTGTTGTACACAAAAATATAAGATGTTATTTATATTTTTAGTAAGAAAAATATACTTTTAACGCATTTTTGAGATTCTCTTTTGTATTTAGCTATTTCCCTTCATAAGCGCGGATTTTTATTGTTCTACAGATTTAAATCTTTTCTTCCAACCGTTGCAAATCTGCAATTACTAGTTCATTATATAATGACATTCTTGGAAGCGATAGAAACTAGAGATTTGTGTTTTGAATTCCGTAACTTCCAAATGAGGATTTTTGCTTACCACTATTGCAGCTTTACACAGATTTATATTGGAGCACGATAATTTAGAATACTTTCGAACCTTATAGGTTTGCATGGTTATTTTCTATTTAAATCTTTTATGTTACTCCTCTTACTTTATCAACTGTGATGGGCCGCTGGTCATGGTTACAAGCTCATGTTCGGCGTTGTTTCTGTCGAGTCGTGGGTTCGAATACTTGTGCCATTAAGGACCTGTTATTAGTGGAACTGATGCATATTAATTCTGTCGAGTTCCTAAATCCTCCCGTTGACGGGGTATGTAAGTTTCGAGAGGAAGGTGTGAGCTCAGGTGTCGTTCGCGTCATTTGACCAAGGTGTGAGATTTTGAAATTGGTCACCAATAGCTCTCGTACTGCTTCTAAGTGCGACGTAAACAAACAATCTATTCTCTTACACTCAATCAGAAGTTTGTTTTTACTTTACTTTTCAAGACGAGTATTTAAGAAACTATTTAATTTAATAATAAAAAATATGTTTTAGATCTTGATAATTCCTGTGCGAATTTGAATTTCAGCAAACTCCGGAGCTATTCAAGCGATTAAAAATAAATTAATAATTCATTTATATGCATTTTTCTCTCAATCACGTCATAGCACAATATGAAGATCAAATTAAAGAGAAGTATTAATCTACTCGTGTATATACTCACAGGAAAATCTATGAATGTTTACAGCTTTATCTAAGTACGGGGGGAATATTGTATAATTAGTATTAAGAAACAACCATGATATCTGAATAAATTTATTCTGCATATTAATGGGCACTTATGTATATACTGTAAAGACAGCTATTCACGTTGATCTGTTTGTTTTCAGGATGCCGTTGACTGAAGTAATACTCAGTACGGAGAAAAGGGAGTTCTATAATGACGATCTTTAAAAGGTCAAGAAACACTGGAAGGAATGTATAACTGTGGATGGTGACTATGTATGATAGTCTTAAGAATAATAATTTTAATAAATTTCGGTCAGCTTTTACCTTCAGAAATAGTTAAAACTTTATGATACAGAGGGTTACTTCAATATATGGCTTTCTGAAACCAAACAAATAATTTTTAGAAACTGAAATTTATAACATTACATACATAAGAATCATTTAACGTTCAGAATAAATTTTATCCTGATATCTCGAGTTATATCTTAGTAATTAAAAATATATTTCCTCTCGTCTCCTTCAAAAGCTTTCCATTCAAGGTATTTTAAAAGAAATGCATCTGAAATAAACTGAAAATCCAAATTTTATAACATGCCAATAACAATGGACAGCAAATCTCTAAATTTAGAACTATTCCATTTCACCTCTATTATCGAAAAGATGACAACGCATGGCAAAGATAATAACAAACGACAATCGCCTCTTTAATTACACATTCACCGGGCCTAAAGAAGCAACATGCGAAACTTTATTAAGTCCAGCTTCATTTTTAATATACCGTAGAAACGTCATACCTTTTGCTCCCAGTTCAAGTTACAAAGTTCCGAGTTTGGGGGGGGGGGCCCTTTGACTGGTACTCATCACCGGCGAGAGCAATTTTAAAACTGAAACGTAAGCTCTCCAGAAGTGATTAGTTCAGATGAGGCTGCCATTTCAATAACGATTTCAAACATGCAACTGTTCAAATGACATAATTACAGACGGAGAAACGTCTCCGTTGAATTGCTTTAACGTTGCGCTCGGATGCATTCTCAATTGCAGATTTAATCGAAAGTCAGTTCGAGGAATGTTCTCAATACCATTTTGTAGGAGACGTAATAAAATAATAGATGCAACTAGAATTTCGTCGATCTGAGAGGAAACATAATTTTCTGACTTTTGCGCTGTCCGAAATGATCGCTTTATACATCTTGAGTGAAAAATATGTGAGATGAGCATTAGATATGCTATATTTCTCGTCAGGTAATGAATATATTTTTATGATTTTTAATAAATAATAACGTACCAGATGTTATTTCTATATTCAATGGTCACAATTAGAGGAAGCGAGAAGGGCAACCACGTTCCTATTTTTATGGGAACAAGTTAAATATTTATTACATTTAGACTGCCAAAGACTGCGAATTACAAACAAAACATTTGTATAAATTAATTCTTGAATTAATTATATTTCCTCTTTTCATTTCTTTCATTTTTGAAAATTTTTCTTAGTGAAAACATTCTCAAAATAAAATGCCAAGCATCGTGGTACAGCTGTTAGATTCGAGCGTCACGGCTAACTGTTTCGTAAAAAGTAACAGTAAATATTAGAGATTCGTTCTATAGGTGTAGCAAGTGCTGGGAAAAGGGTAGCCAAAGTAGATGAATGTGTGGACGTATAATACACCAGGAGAAAACAAAGACACTTAAAGAGGTTTAAACACAGAGAAATATAATAAATATAAAAGTGAGAAACTTATTTTACATTGTATATCTTGTCTATAAGTGGGATTTGTGTGTGTGTTTACTTTTCATTTTTCCTTGCATATTTCAAATATAATGGAGAATAAAATATAGTCTCTTGAGTAAACTCACTGATTTGATTTTGGCTATTATAACTTTTCGGTGTTTATTTTAGAAAAGGCTTACTTTTTTTAATGAAGTTATCACTGATCCTTGTTGATTTTAATAGATGTATAGTGACATATATTGAATATATGGCACTATACATCATCATCATAAATAATTTTAATACATAACTATTTAATTGCAATACTTGCGAAACGTCGTTCCTTTGATGAAAGTTATATTGCGTAATATTATTTAAAATTTTAAAAAAATATTACTCTCAAGTATTTAAAGAGAACCACAATAAAGTTGGTATAAGGTGTGTGCGACTACCCATTCTATCACCACCACCCGCTATTTTTTGCTGCCTAAATATTTTGTCACCCCCTTCCTCCTTCTAATTCCCTATCGCCGCCACTGTACGTGAGTACTCACTATGAACAGTGATTGTAGGAGCTTAAGTCTGCTTTGCGTCAAAGGGTAGCTAGGGGTTTCAGTTATGGGGGACACTGATAATTTCGCACCTCTTCCCTGCTTGCCAAACGCAATTGGGAAGGGAGAGGAAATTTTGAAAAATGTTTTTAAAGTAATAGTATTTTTAGAAAAAAAAAATCAGATTTTTTTTTTATTTTAAATAATTTTAAGTATTTTAATTTTGTAAAGAACTTTTATGTATACATTTTAATGCTTCAGTACATTTATAAAGATAGAACGAAGCAAAATAATTGAGACATAAATTTTAGTTCCAAAATATAATTACATTCTAAAATGTTATTCTAATATAACGTTGTGAAAACATAAAACATTACTTTTGGAATGCAATAATATAATAATATGAAAATGAAGTTAGTGTAATGAAAAAAAAATATAGTTTGAAGTATATTATAATGTTTTAAATGTAATTAGTTTCTTCGAAGAGTTATTTTGATAGCCTTTACTGCTGCGTATTTATCGACTCGTTCATCAGAATAAATGTTGTATGTAACCTCCCTCGCCACACTCATCACAGTCAAGGTTGACAATCTTTTCCATGCCATGGATAATTTCAAATAGAACAAGATACGTTCTTCGAAATTAGAAATAGACAAAAATCGCGGGAAAAAAGATATCCTCCTAATTATGAAGTGATAGACTGAGTATGCGAATGTTTTTTATTTACTTTTCGGAGTATTTAAGATTGAAAAACATTTCATTCTAAAATTTCGTAACAACACTTTAGCCCTCCCTGAATGGTGCGCCCAGAAAAAGATATCCTCACTCCCTCTTACACCATTATTTTACAAAGACCTAACTTCAGACATATTGTAAGACACCAATATTAAGCTTTTATCATGAATAGCTTCCTTCTTGCTTGATGCTTCTCTTGATCTTTTCTTTTAAGTTTATGGTTAAGTTAAGGCTTTTGTTATTTCTTATACATCATATTAAATTTATGATTATTTTTAATTTATTCAATTCAATTGTTATGTTCTTATTGGGTACTTTTCCTTCCAAGACATACTTAAATTCATTGGCATGTTTCATTCAAAATATATTTTATTTCATACAACTGAAATTTCAGAATTTAATTTGATTTACTCAATAATTTTGAGTATTCTCTTAAAACGTGAAGATTCTTCTATAGTAGTAAACATAAAGGGGAGAGGAAGTGTAATTCTGACTATTTTTTGCAGTGCTCTTCCTAAAAATAAGTTTGTTTTTAAACCTAGGTAGTGCAGTGGAGTGTTTTAGTATACCACGCAATAGAAGCTTGCGATTCCTCCCCCCCCCTTGAATTACTTTTATTTTTTAAAATTGCAAGGGTTTTGATAACATCTATTCTAAATTTAAGAGGTTGTCTACTCATAGAAAAATGGCTGCATTATCGGTATATTTTATGGTAAACTTTCTATATGCTTCTATAATAAATAGATTATTCATCGGAGCATTTTCTATAACAAAATATTTTCTAATTAATTAAACTATAATGAATTGAAATTTTTAACAAAGTTTAATAGTTACATACATACAAGATCTGATAACAGCAGGCGCAAAGAATTTAAACAGATTTTAAAAGTAAAAAAAGACTTCAAAGCTTTAGCTAGAACCATGAATAATCTTTATTCTTAAACTAAAGCAAGATTTTTACAAATATCCAGTCATGTATACAATGACGTAAAGCAGACAATTTTTTCTGAAATATAATGCAAAAATAGTTACATTTTATATAGAAATCGGAAGAATGAATGATTTTTTTTATGCTTGTTTCCTTGATAACTGTCCAGAAATAAATATAAGTTTACTTACATACAAATTTAGTTTACAGTTAACAATACATATATTAAAATTGTATTATGATAAAGATGCATGTATCGACACTATTTATGATCCTTTAGAGTCAAAGGTAGAAACATTCATGTTTGAATATATATGTATCCTGTTTTTGACAACTTTTGTTTATCCCAACATTTTACATAATTTGTTACATATTCTGTCAGTTATTCTTTCCTCAAAATATTATAATTCTCAGCAGAAGCATTTTGAGTAATATATTTACTCATAAGTAATGTAATTTTTAACGCGTTTCAGTCATATTATTCATTAAAGTGACATGCCTAACTTTGCTTTGTGTGCCAAACGATTCCAACTGAACCCTATCGTATGGTTCACAAAAAAAACAGATAAACTTCGAAGTCTTCACCTGAAGCTGTATTGAGGTTAAAAGATGGAGGTATAATCAGCTCAGTATTCATCATTTGAGCATAAATCATGGTTACCAAGTTCGTTGTTATTCTTCTGATAACAAACTGCATTTCTGTACAGAAATCTTTTGTATTTGCAAAATCATGTAACAGATTTTTAACGCATTTCAACTATTTTTTCCTTAAGGTGGCATGCATTTTCAATGATCTGAAGAATTTTGCTCCACTTGCCTAACGATTCCATTTGAATATCTTGCCATGTGAATCACAAAAAAAAAAAAAAAAAAAGTTGAACTTCGAAGTCCTCACTTGGAGTGATGCTGAAATTAAGAAAGAGGGGTATATCAGTTCAGTGTTCCTAATTTGATAGTGATTCTAATTACAGAGTTTTTTCGTTATTTTTGGTACAAAATTTGATCCCCCCCCAAAGAATATATTGCATAGCAGATTTAAATAACCTTTATTTTTTTTAAAAAAAATTGAATCAGCCATTTATTCCTTAAGATGCCATTTGTTTTTCAATAATCAAATGACTTTTGTTCTACCATCTAACGCTTCCATTTGAACTCTGTCGTTTAGGTCATGACAAAAACAACTGAACCTCGAAGCCATCGTTTGTTGCATTGTTATTGTTGAAGCATCATCTCAGGTTTCTTCAATTAAACTTGAGTTTTTCGTTATTACTAAATTCGTCTCTAAAAGCCTAAGGTCTTTATTCCAATCTTACATCGATACATGTGCAATAATTATTTGAACGGCAGATTAAGAGTTTGTGGTCAAAATTTTCCCTTCAAGAGTTCTCAACCTAGAAAAAGAATATTTCCTTGAATTCGTACACACCATATTTTAATCTCTATAAAGGAGAATATATCTTTCTCTTTCTTCTAGAAATTAATAGGCTAATGATTTATTTGCTAGATAGCATATGAACTTCATATATCAAGATAAGATACCTAAGGCTGATGATCATAAGTCCCCGCAGAATCATTACGTTAATTTTTGACGAAAATTATCCAAAGTGTTAGCGATTGACTCTCAAGAAATCAGATTAAAAATTTAATGGTTCTTTTATTCAACAAACTTATTTTTAGTTCTCAGCTTTGAGGATTAACATAAATAAATCTTGGCTTGAGATGAACATATAATGTGGGTTCCATCGCCCCTTCCCCTTCAGCTTACACTTTAGAGATTTTAAATGAATTTGGTTGAATTAAAATTTCTCCCGATAAAGGAAACGTGACTTATACATATTAGAGTTAAATTACTGAAAAGTAGTGAATAATTTTGAAAAATTGGATTTGTAAGCAGCGAAGACTTTAGTATGAAATTAGTTGCTTGATGGAAAAGTTAGAGAGCAAAAGACAACTGTACAAAACCTGCGTTGAGTTAAAATTGAACTCAGAAAGGATCTACAAAGAGTCAAGGATTCGAGTCCTCGTCTGTAATTTTTTTTAAGACTCGCACCTAAAAGGTTCGGTAAGATAAATACCAAATTAATGTATTAAATATGAGATCAGACGTGTATAGGGACTAATTCCACAGATAGAGTAAGGTAGGAATTGATTATGGATTATTCATACATCCGAATGAAATAATTTTATATCAGCTGTAAGACTTTCTGTTCGTTAATTAGTGACAATTTAAATAATTAATAATGATAGCAGAAAAAAGTAATATAAGTTCATTATCAACTTAATGTACTAAGAATAAACGACAAAAAAAAATCTGAAACTTGGCTCGATTTATCTCAACCAACGTCAACAATTGAAAAACTGAATTGCATCGTCTCCTGCACGCGGCTTTAGATCAATTAGTAGATGTATTGTGAGAAATAAAACTGCAAATTTCGTTTACAGATCGTGAGAAGTAAATTTAAAACTTCATCCTGTGTTCACAGGGGAAAAAAAAGAAAGAAAATTACTTTTGCGTTCCAACACTTGTGTTCAATAGTGAAAAAGAGTGATAAATTTTTAAGTGTGTACATTTTTATTATTCAGAATTATAACATTATAACGCACAAATTTCTGAATTTAACTAAGTATTAAAATTTGAAAGTTTGAATTCATTTTTTTTAAAGAAAAGGGTGTTGATTTTCATTGATTATTATAAAATGTAAATTAAGATTTTCAGTCTTAAGATTATCATGCTTTGAAATTGTTATTACTATACAATATTTTAAAGTTTTAATTTTATTTATAATAATATAATATTTCTATTTATACAATTGCATGGAAGTAAGGAAACAAATAATAAATGAGAACAAAGCTCTGAAAATCCGAATCACCAATCTATTGAATTAATTTCTTTTGACCCAAATAATTCTAAGAATTGAGTTAATGGTTAAAATATTTCAATGATAAACACCAAGAACTCAATTTGGATGGAAATTTACAAATATTTCTACTTACTTGAAAAACAATGCCTAAAATGAATATGATAATTGCTATGACAAAATTAAAAATTGAAAGAATTCAATTGCGTCTTAGCTGAAAAAAACATTGCCTCATCAATAAGAAATCGTCTTCAGTGATTTCTCTTAAACAATACTCAATGGGAAAGAAATTGCTCAATACTTCCACGAAAAAGGAAAATAACAGACAATTAAGATTATAATGAAATAAAAGGATTGACAGATGGCCTACCATTAATTCAAGGCTATTGATTACTATAAACACTCCTAATTATCCAATGGAATGACTAATAACCACTACCAAACAATTAAGAAATCAATACAATGAGAATTAAAAATTTTAAAATCCTTTCAAAGCTGAACCTCAAACATTTAATACCTCTATCAAGAAATATCTATCTAGACGTTTTAGGACAAATCACATGATACAAGGCCCTTTAATTAAACACAAAATTTGCTTGTAAACTTTGTGAGTACCGAGACATTATATACGTGTATCACTGGGTTAAAATTTTCCTTTTTAGAATTCTTGCACCACAAATAACCCCTCCAAAACCTACTCCACATTATGTTAACACCCACTAACTGAAGAAAATTGAAATTCATGAATATTTAAAACATCAGGATATTATGAAAACAAAGCCTACCTTGTATCCTAAAATTAAAAACTTTTAAAAATAAACTTTAAGAGTTATGATGTATATATATATATATATATATATATATATATATATATATATATATATATATATATATATATATATATATATA
>BMAW01099003.1:1957353-1991741 GCA_019974015.1 Nephila pilipes | reverse complement strand
ATATATATATATATATATATATATATATATATATATATATATATATAATATTTTTGGTTCTTTGGTTATATTTAAGATATGTTTGGATTTCTCTAGAATTACTTGATTAATTTTTTTAAAAAGACTTTATAATGAGTTTGTATGTTGTTCATCTCTGTCTAATCTTATATTTGGTTTTATAATTTTTTTTAATATAACATAATTCGTTGATTGAGGACAGCTTGGCCATTAATTTGGTAATAACCCAGCTAACTATGTGAAACTTGTTACAACGTTAATTATATTATATTTTATTGTTTCGCCTTTCTTTTTTCAATATTTGGTTTTTTCAGTTTTTCAATTAACTTCTTTTTGGATAACTTAAGTAGCTGTTATTTTAGTTTTTCTTTTAATTTATTTTGTTTTTGTAAATTTCTATAGCATATAATATTTTTCTTTCACAGTTAAATGTTCATGTTTACTTTTCTTCATTTTTCTCTGCAACGTTATATTTCCATATTTACGAGTATATGGGTTGGTATGTTTTTTATTTAATGGCACAGTAATGATTTCTCCCATACTATATTATTTTATTTATTAAAATTATATCCTAATATGTATATTGTACATAATATATTAATATTTATTTGAATTTATGCAAATATATATATATATATATATATATATATATATACTGCTGTTTGTAGAAAATGCAACACCATGAAAGAATCATCAGAATCAAATGAAATTTAATGCAGAAACGACTTGTACTGATACAAATAAATGATGAAATTTTCAAAACAAAAGAAACAAATTAAGCGTCCGAAATCAGTATTTGGTGCAGCCACCATGCGCTGCAATAAGTGCTGCTATACGACGTGGCATGGAGTCAAACAGATGTTGAATATCTGCTTGAGGAAGAGAATTCCATATCGCTTGTATGCGCAACCAAAGTTCGTCTTTGGAAACTGCAGGACGCGGATCACGAGCGAGACGCCGACCAACCATATCCCACACGTGCTCAATAGGCGACATATCCGGTGAATAAGCAGGCCAAGGAAGAAGTTGCATGCGTTGTGCTGAACAGAAGTCTCGAACAGTCCGCGCAACATGTGGGCGTGCATTATCCTGCTGAAAGATAGCTCCAGGGATGCCTTGAAGGAAAGGAACGACTTCGGGCTGTAGCACTTCACGGACGTACCTGTTGCTATTGAGATTACCCTCAATTCGTATCAAATTGGATCGTCCATGATACGAAATCACACCCCAGACCATAACTCCGGGTGTTCGACCACTATGTCGTTCAATAATACACTCAGGAAGGCAGCGTTGACCGGCATAACGTCTAACACGAACACGGCCATCATGGGTCCACAAATTGAAGCGTGATTCATCTGAAAAGACAACTTGGTGCCAATCAGCTCGCCTGTCTCTGTGCTCAAGAGCCCACTGCCGACGCAGCCGTCGATGATTCGCCGTGAGGGGAATCCTGTATAAAGGCACCCTTGCACGCAATCCACGGCGCAGCAGACGACGACGAATTGACGAAGCCGACAATTGTACACCTGTAGCAGTAGACCAACGTGCTGCCAGCTGCCTGGAGGAAGCTGTGCGATCATTCACCGCCATGCGGAGCAGGTGTCGATCATCGCGCTCTGACGTCACCTTCTGTCGTCCAGTGCCTGTTTTTCGAGTTGTTCGGTGCTCGTCGGTCCACTGCTTCCAAACTCGCATCACTGTGGAACTGTTCCGCTGCATACGAGCTGCTATTGCGCGATAGGAAAATCCTCCTTCTCGAAGGCCGATTATCCTCCCTCGTTCAAACTCCGTAAGTTGCTTGAATTTCTTATTCTTCCGTCGTGGAGGCATACTCAGGTCTCACTAAACGTTTGCCACTAACAAATAATCATAGACTTTTTTCAACGTCCCGCTACAGCACTTTATTTATACGCTTTCAGCATCAATTCAGAGGGCGCTGCGCGCGCCGCGCACGCGCGATGGCTCTGAAACTTTATTAATTTGCATAATATCCTATAATTGACATTTGCTGCGAATTTCATTTGATTCTGATGATTCCTTCATGGTGTTGCATTTTCACAAAACAGAAGTCTATATATATACATAATATGGAGCATATATATATGATACATACACATATAAGGGGAAGAGTGGTATATATACATATATGTATATACATGGATATACTACATATATATGAGATAGAGTATAGTTACATATACATATATGGTACATACATATGGCATAAGAGAAAATATATGTATATATTAGTATATACATATACATATGAGAGACAGTATTATATATATGTATATATTCATATATTACATATACATGGCTATTATTATATATGTATATTAGAAAGTAATATATACATATGAGATACATATGGCATATATATATATGTTCATATATTCATACATATATATATATCAATTCAGCCTACCAGGAATTATAGAATTTATTTTTATAGATTTTATCGCTGAATTTGTTTGCATCTTTTAATCACGAACTCTTTTGCAATTTGGATTTCCTAATTCAGCCTACCAAGTTTCAAAGGGGGTAGGTTGGTACCATTAAACTAGTTTAACCCCGCTTAATCGGTCCTCAGCCCGATATTGCTTATTGACTTGCTGGGTTCCATATTTTCATTTATTTTTCTTTCATTGTTACATTTCTTTCTGGATTTTTGTCTTTTTAAATATTTTAAATTATTCTTTCATAAATTTTCAGTATATATATATATATATATATATATATATATATATATATATATATATATATATATATATAGCATTATCAAAATGCTAAATTTATATATTAATGATATTTTCAGCAAATATTCTTGCCTAGATTTTATTTTAATCGAGAATAACTTGTTAATATGTAAGCAATTCTTTCATGAATTATTAGAATCGTTAGCCCAATATTACGCCTTTGGGACTATTAAGTGCATTTATTAATTTCTAATTGAGGGGTTGAGAGAGCGAGAGAGATTGTTAACAACATATCCAAGAAAATAAAAATAAATGAATTTGATGCTTAGCTCCTCGTTTCTTCGATATATATATTTCAAATTGCTGTATTCTAATGGGCTCAATAGTGGGGAACATAATTAAAACCCCCCAGGGTTAAAGTTACGTTCACGACTTTAAGATGAAAAAATTTTTCTTAATAAATGCACTTCGAGCACGTGTACAAAATACTAAGCTAATATTATATAAATGAGACGTTTTATTTAAAAGAATAATATTAAAGATTAATCGTCTTGTTAGTAATTTATTCCGATCAATATAAAAAAAGGAAAGAGTCAAATATTCAACGCTCAAGTTAAACTAATATTACCTTAAGATTAAGGGTTTATTCGATTTATTTTATTTTCCATTTAATAGAAAAACTAAACACATCCATATATCATAAAAAATGACTTTCTCTTTATGAATTTTTTTAAAATTTAATGAATTTTAATATTTTATTTTTGTAATCAATGAAGAATGTTTCCCACTTTAAATTTGACTGATATGTAAATTTTAATTAAGAATGATTGCTTTTATGCTGATATGAATATAAAAATTCATTTGACCCTTCTGTGAATTAATAGTTCTCCTCTATGAAATTTTGAAACCCAAGTTAATATTAAATTAATGTATTTAAAGTTAAATTACTTCAAAATACAACAATGAAATAATTTTCATTGTATATTATTTGTTTCTATATCAATATATGTCTCATAATCTATTTCATCCTTTGAAGTTTAAAGTAACTGAACTAATGAAGAGGGTATCATTATAGCTATTACTTTTCAAATTAGTTACGTTAAACATTTAATAAGTCGGATCATTACCACAAATTGGGACAATTTTAGAAACAAAACACGATTCTCCATTGATGTAATACTTCAAAGAGGACGAATGTGCATTTTGCAGATAATACTTAATGAATTACCAAGCAATGAAAAGCTTTCATACACATCATTGAAACAATCGGTTATTTCCTTTTCTCTAGAAAAATAATTAACGCTTCCACAATGAGATATTAAAATACGCAAATCGGATTCTAAATCTCTTTAAATTTTATAACTAGTCTCATTCAGAAACCATTCGGGAAAAATTGCACCACAAAGCTTTTCATTTTCAAAAGGACTGTACATATCTCATATAGAACCCAGACTTTCTCTTTTCTTTTTACGGAAAAGGCCATAATGACAGTCAAAAGATTCCCTCCTAGATTTCTACAATGGCGGATAATTTTTAATCATGGATCGTTCTCGTTCTCCGCTCTTTTACCTGTTTCCTCTCCTCTTTGTTTTATTTAGAAACCGAAGAACAATTTCCTTTTGTTCTGCCAGGAATCAGAGCTCACCAAACAGAGTGGAGGGGTACTTTTGCTGCTTCCGTTTTTACTGAAAACGATCGCGGGGGGTTATAGACTTTTCGAACGCAGGAGAGAGGGAGGGAGGGAAATCAACTTTTCAGGCTCGTTAAAATTAATTAGCCGAGCTTGGCTTAATAACCACGAAAGCGGAGGAATATTCTGGCCAATGGTAGTCAGGACGGGAGCAATCGGGTATTCAGAACGACATATTTCAACTTTTTATCTTTCATTCTTTTTACGAATACATTTATTCTTACCCTCCCTCCTTCTCATTCGATCGTTCTTTTCCCATCGAACAAAAGAAGGTATAAAAGGAAAAGAGGAGAAGAAGTACGACTTTGAGAAACGAATAATAATAAGAAGAAATAATAATGAAAAAAAATAATAAAAAGAATGTACCTTCCGAAAACGAACCTCCGTATTACTAATGAGGCAATTGCATAATGAACTTTTCAAGTTCTTTTTCAGTGGAAACATGAAAAGGAGGAAAAGTCGAAACTAATCGAGGGATATTTTTTGAAGCGGTAGGGCTGGAGGGGGTGCTCTCTTCGGGAATGGTTTTATTCTGTGCAAAAAGAGAAAAGTGGGTGGCAGGGAAGAGCAGATTTAAACGAGTCCGTTTTTAAAAATGGGGTGCATAATTGCTCAAACATGAAACAATTAATTTTCCGGCGTCTCAAAATGAATTAGTCGCTTTAAAAGAGGGCCCGCCTTTTGTTTTCGTGAAAAGCATTTTCGTTTCTAATGATCTTTAAATAAAGTCATTTTTAGTTTAATTACGGGTTCAGCGTAGTACTTAACATAATAGGCTGTGCCGGGAGATGTTCTTTTATAGGTTCGGACTTGTTTGTTAGAACAGAAATTTCTTAAAATTAATCTGAAATGCTTTTTTTAAAGAAAAATTTATGATAAATTAAAATACATCACTTAGTTTCATAGTGCTTAATAAATATGAATGTATAAATTGATAGAACGTTAATTTACTTTTATCTAAAATATTATTAATTCTGCTTTTTTGCAAAAAATGAATATTCCATAATTAATATATTAATAGTCCTGTTTTGTCTGTGTGAAACATTTATAGAATAATTCAAATACTTATATACTACTTGTGATGTATAAGCTACTTGTTTATTCTAATCCTCTCAATTTTCTGTTCTTAAATTTATTTTTAATAAAATGTTTGGTTACGTGGTCGTACACTGTATACTTCAAGTAGAAAAAAAAATCAACGACACTTTTTAACACATTATTGACAAGTTATAACCCTAAAATAGTGCTCTGCTTTGGCTGAGATAAATTGTTATTATTAGGACAATAGTTTAAAAGTGTACTCTGAATACAGTTTTTATGACTGTAGAAGGTAAATCGGCGTTAATTTTTCTCATAGACAGCACTCTGTGTTGGCAAAGATAATTTATTATTATTAAGATATTAGTTAGGTAATATATTGATGACCTACAGATATTATATGACCATGGTATACCGTCATATAATGTAGGCAAATTGTGCTCAAAGACAGTGCTCTGTATTATTAAAGATCTGTCATTATCACTAAGACAATAATTTGAAAATAGGCTGTTGACGTATTGCTATTATATGGCTGGTGAAGGTATATCGACATAAAATGTTGGTAAATTTTTGCTCAAAGACAGTGTTATATGTTGATAAAGATATGTAATTATCACTTGATTCATGATTTATTAACACCTCCCTTAGAACAAGTACAAAGGCTATTGGCGACGGATCTCGAAATTTTGAATCTCGTACAAGTGATAAGGATAACACCTGAGCTAACAATCCAGTTTCCAAACTTTTACACCACACCAAGGTGAGGACTTGACTTATTTTATGTACATCAGTCCCTCTACACTACGAGTGTTAGGCTAAGCAGCATGTTCCACAACAGATCGTAGTGTGTGAATTGTGATGTTGTGAATTTGTTGCGTAGTACGGGTTTTCAATTCAGTTCAATTTGCAATCGAAGACTATTACATAACATGATTTAGGTAACCCCCCAACCAGAAGTCACAAGGGTTCAGGTCAGGTGATCGTGGCGGTAAGGCTGTTGGCAAATGACGACAGATAAATTTGTCATTTCCAAAATGCATGTTGATCATCTTCTTTAATGGATTTGAAAAGTGAGGAGGAGCACCATCTTGCAGAAAAACAAGGATATCCACACATCTGCCCTGTTGCACTACTGGAGTGAGCTGGTTGGGCAAAAAAAATTCATAATGTGTCCCGTTGACTGTCCCGGTTACAGAATCCAAAGGACCAATCTTCTTGAAAAAGAAAGGGCTAAAAATAAGTGCTGCCGTGAACCTGCCTCATTCCTTGACATTTTGAGAATGAAGAGGTAATTGTTACATTTGAAACGGATTCGGTTTGGCCCATATTTTGTAATTTTGAGAATTGACAGAGCCTTGGAGATGGAAATGGGTTTCGTCTGTCCACAAAATGTTCCATGGTCATGCATTGTCCACTTCCATTCGAGCAAGAAATTGCAGGAGGAATGATTTTCATTTTGGCAAGTCAACAAAGCGAATCCTGAACATTAGTAATTTTGAATGGATAGCATTGCAGGAAGTTACGAAAAATTTTACAAACCGTGCTGACAGGCGTGTCTAAAGATCGAGTAATTCCCCATGTTACGTTTCCAAACTACTGTTTGACGCTTCTTCCAATGCTGTAGTCACATCTTTTACTGACGTCGAAATAAATAATTTCCTCCTTCTGCCACATCTCACGTCAAATGAATCCGTTTCTTCAAATTTAGTAATCATTTTCTTCAGACCGAATGCAGTCATCGGACCAGAAGCGCTTTAATGTCCAGAATTTCACAATGCAATTACTATGCTGTGACCGTTCTTGTCAAAAATCTTCACAAGTAGACCCCGATCCTTAAATGGTAGTCATAACTACTTTCTCTGAAGCGGAATAACAGGAACTGAATGTTTTCCACTTCTTTTTTTTTTTTATCACACGTGTAATGTGCGGTGAGTATGTCACGTCTTTTAATTAGCATCTTAAAATTCCCGAACCTTTTGCAGTAATCTTTTTTAAACTCTTATGACTAGTACAACACCATCTATCCTTCCACTTTTTTTTTTCTTTCACTCTAAAAAAAAGTTTCTATTGCTTCTCGTACATTCAGATTAATATCTGTTATCTTATTACTAAGCGTCATGCCAGCATATATATATATATATATATATATATATATATATATATATATATATATATGCTGCCATTGACATTTCAACACCAGGAAGGAATGATCTGGCGATCGTTAAAATCACTTGACAGGAAGAAGAGGTTAGGATATACAAATTATTAGTATTTCAACGCATTTAGAATAAACAGGAAGGGAAAACGACATCTGAAGCGCTGCATTAAAGAAAATTTGTGTGGTGTATTTCTCATTCAGAAAGTGCTTTGTAATATCGCAGTTTGCTTAGAATAACGGGTTTTGCTTCGAATAAGAAGAAATGCTTACCAGCAAGTGTCGGAATTCGATAGAGGCAGGATCGTTGCTTATCGAGAGAGTGGATTATACCTTCATGATATTACCCGTCACACTGGTCGGAATCCAACCACTGTCATGCGAATATAGAATCAATGGGCTGCTGAGGGTAATACTGAAAGGCTTGCAAGATCTCCACGCCCTTCCTTGACATAACACCCAAGAGACATAACACTACAGACATACTGTGATTCGGCCCTGCAAAACCCTTCAACCATTAGTCAGGAAATGGGCAGGTTTTCAGCACGCCCAGTATCCGCTCGTACGGTGCAACGACGTTAGTAGCTGCCTGGACTGTCAGCACGGTTTCCATTGACAATGCAATAGAGAGAGAAAGAGAGAGAGACTCTGGTGTACCATGCGACAAAGCTGGATTCAAGAGTGGCACAATGTCGTTTTTTCAGACGAGTTCCGGTTCTGTGTGCATTATTCTGATGGCCGTATACGTGTCTGAAAGCCCCAATGAGACCGATCGTTCCTTGCTTGCATTCGGTATCGCCATAGAAGCCCAGAACCTGGTGTGATGGCTTGGGCAGCCATTGGGTACACGACATGCATATATCTAGTTCGGATCAACGATAATTTGAATGCAGATTGGTACATTTCTGACATCTTTCGTCCAGTGGTTATGCCCTATCTTCGAGGCAGGCCAAACGCCCTCTTCCATGAAGAAAATGCAAGACCAAGTGTTGCGAGTCATGTTATGATCTTCCTCGATATGCTGGATATTCGATTGTTGCCCTGGCCGACACGGTGTCCAAATCAGTCTCTGATTGAAAACATCTGATCATGGATTGCTGAGAGACTGGCTCGATACCCCTCTCCAGCTAATACGGTTTATGAAGTGTGGCATAGACTTGAAGTAGCATGGAATGAGTTAGCCATTCTTGTCATCCAAGCTCAGTTCGACTTCATGCCTAACCGGGTGAGGACATGACCGTTTTATTTGTCATGGGTGGCTGCGGTGTCCACTAATTTCGCACCCCTGTAAATTCCTAAACTGCTTGTAAATTTAATCATTTTGTCTTCATGACATACTGTTTAAGTACAATTAATATAGTTTTTATATTTGCTTTCCTTCATGGTGCTGCAATTTTAATGGCCAGTAGTGAATATATATATATATATATATATATATATATATATATATATATAAAACTATTTTTTAAAAATAAAACTTGGGTAGATAAAATTGAAATGCACTTACTAGAATTTTCAATTACTAAAACAAACAAAAACAAAAAAAAAATCCAGCTAAACAAAAGTAAAGAAAATCGTTAATGATTTTCAGAATTACTAAGACATTTATTTTGTATTGAAAATTATAAATTAATTCGATTTGAATTATTGAATTGGTATTAAATTTGTAAAAAGTTATTTCTTAACAAGAATTTTATTTCCTAATGTTATATTGTTTCTTATCTTAGCTGCATTTTTTAAATATTTTTATGATTAAACGAATATTATGTATTCATTCTAGTACTTTTACAGTTTTAATAATTAATTTACCTGCAGAGAAATAAGTCTATAAACTTATGATAATTATTATATTTTTAATTTTTTGCCACTATTTTTTATATATATTTCTATTAATAAGATAAATATAAAATTTTCAGGTTAAATAAAGTAAAATTAAAAATTCAAGAAAAATGGTCAAGGAAAATCGTTACCCTTAAATAAAACATTATTCAGTTTTCAACTTATGAAATTGGAAACTCACAGAAAAACAAGCGAAATTTAGTTACATTTGTTCACTCAGTTACCAATAGTCAGGTCTTTGATTGTTATGTCTAATTTTTTCAGACCTTTTTTTCAAGTCCATTTAGGATTTATTTGCCTTTAAGACTGTCTTCATCGAATGTCCAAAAACCTAATCGAAATTTGGAATACATTTCTAGACAGAAAAAAGTTTCAACTTTTATATAAATTTGTGTCATATTAATATGTACATCCATTTATGATGCAATACTCTTAAAATTTAGGAGAATTTAAAAAGCTAGCTATTTTTTCACCTTATTACGAAAATTTCAAAACCCATTTAGCATGTAGTGTATAGAATCAATCATTTGAAACTTCAATCATTTTGTATAAGTTGATCCATAATTTCCATTAAAGTTGCTAAACTTATCAATTCCCTTTGAAAATTCTTATCTTGTTCCATCTTTTTCCATCACAGTTACTTGACTTAAAGTCATGTTGTGATCAATTTCATCGTCAATCCAGAAGAAAAGATTTTCCATTTCCTCAATCGCATCACTTAATGGGATGGGTAATTTTCATTGCTAAAGTCATCGTCGTTGTAGTTGCTGATGAATCGATTTGTACTTCATTTTTAAGAATTGTGCGTATTGGTCAAGTAAACAAATTTAACATAAAGCCGATAAGAGATTAGTGGCTACCTGCCTATAAAAAAACCTCTGAGGACCTGCATTTTCATTATTCTGCGAAATGCTTTTTCTTGCCACTTTGTTTAGTTTTTTTTTTCGCAATCATCCATTTCAAAAACTAAATATTTCCATATTTATCCCAATAAAATTAAATTTTATATTTATATCTTTATGTAATCCACACATCATTTCTGACCTCATAAATACGCTGAGACGCAGCAAGCACGCGTTCGTACTACAGTGATGTCCAATGGGCCACGAGCCTGCGATTTCGGATAATCT
Organism: Nephila pilipes; assembly: GCA_019974015.1. NCBI lineage: Eukaryota > Metazoa > Arthropoda > Arachnida > Araneae > Nephilidae > Nephila > Nephila pilipes. The sequence goes on along the minus strand of BMAW01099003.1, from coordinate 1,981,175 downwards.
CCTACTACTGCGAAGTACTGTAACAGCGTTAAGGGGACACACAGTATCTCAAATAGATCAAAATATATAAGAAAAAAACATTTTATTAATCTATTTTGATTGTATAACTTTTCTTAATAAATATATTTATAAAATTTCATAGCTCTCGTTACATTATTTAAATGGTTATTTACATTTCCTTTAACAGTATGCTAAGTCAAATACAAAGTCTAAATTAAATCATTTCTATTACTTTGAAATTTTTAAACTATTTTTTCTTAGCATTTTAATTTTTATGATGATCATACACTTAAAATGCTAAGGCTTTTTCTTGTAATTAATATAAAATATTAAAATTTCTCTGGTTATTTTACAAAATATGTTTGATGATTCTACTTATGGAGTAAGATTTTAGACGACTAATTAATCTTTTAAAAATCCACAAAAATAGATATAGTTATTTTTACTTTTTTTTGTAATGTTGTAACTAACATGGGCTATTTGAGAAACTTCTCTTAATTAGATCTGGAGTTTCTGGCTTTATATTTAATATATATATATATATATATATATATATATATATATATATATATATATTTCCAATCAAATGAAACGTGATGATACGAATTAAATAAACTTTAGAAGGAGAGTAAATCTATATAATCAAGTTGTATAAAAGTGACAGAGAATTTAATTGAGGGATAATAAGATTATGGTATTAAGAATAGTGTTAGTGTGATGCGAACGAGCGTCTTCTTGAGTATTTACGTGATTTGTTTACCCCAACGCTTCCTGATTGATTAAATAATCAAAAGATGTACTCGCAGTACATTCCGGTAAGCGCGTTCTTTGTGTATTACGGGAGTTTTTGGTACTCGCGGCTAAAGTCTTGATATTAGTTGAGAGCATCATCTTTATTAAACATCAATAAACTATATTTTGGTATATAATGGACTATTTTAGTTACTTTGTCTGTCTTGAACTTTAGTTGAAATTTAGATTTTGTGATTAGGAAAACATTTAAGATGACAGACGAGACGGATAATAGGATTATTTATTTAACAGAATTTTAAGTACACTAAACTTACGCGCAGAATTGTGAGAACACTTCTCAGAAATTGAGAAAAGAAAATTGCATGAAAAAAATTAAAACTTATTGAAATTGAAGAAATTTTAAAATATTAAAGTATTTTGAAAAAAAGAATTAAAATCTTGTATAATTGTTTGTTTGAAATGAACGCCCCCCCCCCCCCGAAATGAATATTTTATGCGAGCTCAAATAGGATAAATAAAGCCTTTTCCTTACAAATGTCTCATTTAAAAGAGTTATTCATAAGGTACTGAGGCCTCTTGTCCTTTTCCTACCAAAACATTTTCCTTCGTTTTGTAACAGAACTATAAAATTTAATTTCAAGTACGTCACTAAATCCACCCAACTGCTCCCGGGCATTCTCTTTCAACACGATGCAATTTCCATTTGCACTGCAAAGTAAACCCTGACAAATTCTCACTCCATAATGTACAATTTTCATGAATATCCGCCGCACAAAACTGCCATCCATTACTTTTATCCCCCACTTTTCTCTTAAGGACTTCACGCGAGGCACACAAATTAAAGTTAAACGTTCGCAATCATGTCCAGTTTTGCGTAATTCCCGTGACGCAGGCAATCCCAGCGCATGGTAATGAAGACGAATGGATTCATCAAGTCACCGGCCTCCTGCACAGCAGAAGAAGCGGACCGAAATTAATAATGTCAGGTGTAGCGTGCGGGCATTATGAAACTCAGACTTCCTAGAAAGGGGAGGCTAATGTTTATTTTGGACACAGTGAGTCATTAAGGGTCACTTTCATCACACGTAGATTAGGGACACGTGATGAGAAATATTAATCGCGAAAAGTGGGCGCGCCCGCTTCCGATCTTACTTTAACCCACTCGTTCTGGATTTCTTTAGTTTTTTTTATTGCTGTTAAATAAAAATTCCGTATTCGAGAGAAGAAAAGAGAAATTACCCGTGTTTAAGCGAGGAAATGTGGTGTTAGAAAGCTTTTTATGGGTGATTTTGTCGTAGAGGAAATAGAATTTGTCCGATGCGTAATTCTATCGCAATGGTTTGAAAGCAAATAAACACAATAACACTGATGTTCTTTTTCTGAACAGGGTGTGGCTAATTAAAACTAAATGGCTTATTAACTCTACTTATGTTTTAGTTGAGCAAATATAGCACGGCACAAAGAAACTTTTAGTGACTGGATTGAATTCATCTCTTCCTAGAGCAGCGATATGACGATCAAATTCTCCCTCCGATTTTGCACATTTTTTTTCCCTCATGTAGGATATAAATATGGATAAAACTGACAAAGCAATTTCGACAAATATGTTTTCTTTCTATTCCAACACTTCTTATTATTTTGCACTGCTTTTAAGTTTGGTCACAAATCTTTCCATCGATTTTTCGTCCTCTTCACTATAAGCTAGAACCTTGAAATTTCAAACACAAGCTGAGTTAGGATTACGATACAATTTTCAGCTATAAATTATAAACAGGAAAAAAAATTAAATAAAAATTGTGCTAATTTTTTTTTCAATACAAAGATTAAAAAAGTATAACACAGTATAAATAAAAAAAATTTTTTTTAACAAACCGCCACTTCTTTGTGGCTAAGGAGTGAAAGTAAGCAAATAAATAAATAAAAGAACTAAACAGCAAAAAGTATTTTTTTATTCGGCCAAAAAGAAATTTAAATGAAAATATAATAAAAATAAGTTTCACGTCAATGAATTAGATGAATGTTGCATTTAAATGAATTAAATTTATGAATTAAAGATGAATGGTGCATTTCCTTTACATTTTTTTTTGCACATCATTGCTTCTTACGCACAAGAAGAAAGTTTCCCTCTTCCTAACAGAAAATACATTTACTCTGAATTTACACACACAACAATACATACACAATGTCACTACACATACATTGTTACACACAATACTATTACATAATACACATATTATATATATAAATTTCGAATTTTTGAGTGTAAAAACATTACAATCATAAACTAAGTTGGAAATTAATCTCAGCATTTATAAAATAATACATTAAGAAAGCAACCAGAGTATTATGCTATTGAATAAAAAAATTTAAATACCAAACCAACCATTTCAATACACAAATAATACACTGCAAACAAAGATAAATGAATAAAAATACAAATTTTAACTATTAAAAAGAAAAAAATTATATTCTGTAGATAAATTTGCAAAAGCAAGTTAATAAAACTACGAAATTAATATGATAAATAACCAAGTTATCAGTAGAAGAGATAAAGGAATTGAAAAAGCAAAATGTTGAAGAAAAGCAATGGATCGGAAAATGATATAATTAAAATTGTAACTCTCTGAAGACTGTTAAATGCTGAGTCATTCTCCAATTAATAGTCAAATTTGCTCCATCAACATTATATTAGGAAAAAGGTTATGCAACCAAAGGTACAGCTGAACAGAGATAAACAAAAAAAAAAAAATCTTAATAATTTAATTTGAAAAGAAAACGAGCAAACATTTCTAGAAGAATTTAAAAAGATTTATAATATAAGACGAATAAGAAAACAAAATTTTTGTAAAATGTAACTAAAAAGGACGCACAATATAAAATAACTAAGGCAACTGACAAAATTAGAGCAACAAGTTATTGCAGTGAGCAAACATGGCAGACTTAATTCTTGCACCAAGAATGAAATGATTACGCTAAAGAAAGCAATTCTAACGACCAAAAAATGTTAAAACTATATGAATATCGGAAGATACTGTAGTACTGAAGTATTTTATATGTTTATAATATTCATAAAGAACAAAAATTAGAAAAAACAATGAAGAAAAAAATTGCAAAATTTGAACAAAAAATAATAAATAAAAAATAGATTAATAATAATCTCATTTAAAGAAAACAACAATATTTTTTGAAAAATCAAGAAATAATTAAGACAAGATATAAATTTATATATATGTAATGATTTTTCTTAAATCTAATTAATTTCCTAATTTATCCTACATTTTATTTACCATAGTAATGCGTTCATCGCTATATCGTGATCTGCTTCCTTTTAATCTTTTAATTCATGCGATCCGTGATTTCCAAAAATGCTAAGAACAGCCTTTCCAACTCTCTTAACTAATAGGTATATTCCTTACCAGCCACTCAGACTCAAGATTACATACCTAAAGATCCCTACATTTATTACCATGGGAGAGCCACATAATCCTGAATTAAACTTACATGGAGAACAAATGGGAAAAATATTTCTGTCACATCTCAAGTAATTACCAACGCAAGTGGACTTGTGATGCGTCCGCCGGAGTCCCGATGTAGTTATCTCCCTCCCTTTTGTGTGATGAAAAAATAAATTCACATTACTCGGCTCGATTGAAAATTTTCTTTCCCGACTTTAAGTATAACATGTAAAAAAATCAACATTTCCAAAGTACCGAATTAGTATGATTATATACGTTTGCTCTTTCTTGTTTGCCGAAATGCAATAGGGAAGGAATATTTTTTTTATGTATTTAAAATAATCACATTTTAAAGAGGAAAGTTTCAGTTTTTTTTTCCATTTAAATGGTTTTAAAAGTTTAAATTTTTAAAGCACTTTTATGCGCATATTTTCAAGATTTCATAAAATTTATACAAAAATAGAGCAAAGTAAAGTAATTAGATAACTATGGTAGATAGACCAAAAATATTATTAATTTAAAACATTTTTCAAATATAACAATACAAAATTCTGAAAATAATGTTAGTATAAAGTAAAAAATAAATTTGATGTATAATGCTTGAAATGTAGTTATATTACCTTCAAAGAGAAGTTTTCATAGCATTTACTGCTGCAAATTTATCAATTATTTCATCCAATAGTATCTGAACTTCCCATTCCACACTCAGAAACATCAGGGCTGAGAATCATACAAACATTCACATACAAATAAGTTTCAGTTTATTGAAAAATATTTCTCTAATCACGATAGTGGATCCAACAGTCAGTAAAACTGAGTATGTGAATGTTTTTTAAACTAATCTTTGATGCATCTAAGAATAGAAAATATGACATTCCAAAATTTCATAACATTTATTTGCCTCCCTCTCTCTCTACTGAATGCTACGCTGGGGACATATGTCCCATGTCCCCCTTGCCCTCTCCACCTACGCCACTGGTTATAGAGTTTCCCAAAGAAATATTTATGCCAAATTAATTTCTAATCCATTTTGGTAATTGCTTTCGCAATTAAAAAACTAATAAAGTTTTTCTTAGAACTGTATACATTTAAGTCGTACTTTGAATTCAAAGACTCAGCTGAGAAATCTCTATTCTTTGAAAAGCATAATAATAAGATATAAACTTGAAGAAAAAAATATTTAGAAGCAAAACTTCTAAAAATATACTTCTTAATAATTATTTATAAAAGTTCTCTCTTATTGTGAGTAACTTTAATCCGATAAAAATTTAAATTCTTGTACATTAATATATTCCTAAATTTTATTTCATACGGACATTGAGATACATTCGGGCCTAGAGCACATATAAATTTATTTCTTTATTTTTGAATGCATTGATAAATAATAGTTGACAAAATAACACACACTTATATTTTTTGAAGATTCAAAATTCAAATATTAATGTAACTCGTAGAAATACATTTTGAAAAAAAAAATGCTGTGTATTTATACTTTGAAATCGAAGAAATTTCTTTCATTTTATTTTAAATAGTATTTTTAAAGATATTACCCCCCCCCCCCATGAAGTTTTCTCTTCCAATAAATAACCAAATTTTATTAGAGACATTCCAAGAAATTTGATTCTCGTTCCGATCAATGAAGAGTGGTTTTATGCGATATAATTGTAATATCAATTTCGCAGTAGAAGCAACACGAGGGCTTTTGTCGTCAGACCTCGTAATTTTGAATCTCGGTCAGTGAGGAGGCCAATAATTGAGATGGCACCTCTTTCTACAAGCTTCCATTCCAATTCAAAGGGAGGACTTGGGATCTTGACCAGATTTAACATTGATTAGCTCTTCTAACGGCGGACCTTTAGTGAGATCAAGGTTCGAACCAACGACTCCACGAAAACTATGCGAGGCTGTGACCTCGCATAGTTTTCGTTCATTTAAACGCTTAATGATCTCGAAAACATAAATCTATCAAAGAAAATGATTTATCATGGATTCTTATATTTAATTGAATTTCATTTTGAATTACTTGAAAGAACAAACACAAATGGAAAATTATTTATGAAAGGAAATCTGTATATGCACATTTACTATTTCATATCTCATTTCGTTTTATCTGATTCAATTTAATAAATATTTTGTATTTAAAATGAGTATTTTAATTAATCTTAAAAGTTACATAATCATTTTTATTAAGTGGAAAGTGAAAGCTACATTATTATTTTTAGTAAGTTTATTCTAAAAATAATAAATATTTTTTTTATTTTTTTGTTAATAAGTTTCAAATCAATTTAATATTTCATCACATGAACAATTTAAGTAGTTATAGTTCTCATTAAGTTTTAAGCATCATGCTGAAAAAAAATACCACAACTCATCATAAATTGAAAACCGATCTACATGAATTATTGTTAAACTCAATTAAAAATCATTGCAAATAATCATTTTTCTCAAATTTATTTAATTACCTATGATTAAAATAAGATAAATGATATTATTTAATTTATCTCATTTAGGAGCATAAACGATATTATTGAAATAAATTTAATAAAAATAATCAATCAGATTTAGTTATTTTTATTCATGTACAGCTCTAGCCACACAAAAATACAACTGTTGAGAATAAACTAATGCGTAAATATTTGTTTTATTTTCAGTTTGCAACAATAACATTTAAATTAAAATATAACCAATTTAATAATTTATGGTTTGCTTTACTTTTAATATCTGAAAAAGTATTATTGTCCACTTCAATATTTATCGTTTGCTTTAATTCTAAAAACATTAATTTAATAATTGGGTTTTTCACGAAATCGTTTTTTTTTTTTTTTATTTCGTTTTCAAAAGTTCACATTGTTTTGATTCTAAAGACGTTTTCCCGTTTTGATTGCAACAAGAAGATCACGAAGAAATAAAGAATGCTGTAACATATATAGAACAAATCATTTTATTTTAGAATTTTTTAAAATAACTCAAGATATAGTTATTTTCTACGGGTAATACTATTACCAGATTATATAAAACTTTTTCCTGCTGTTGAAATCCAACAATAGGATTTAATTCACGATGCTTATTTGCGCTTTTTACATGAATAACAATCTACATGTCCGACCAATGGGATGAGAGCTGTCATTTAGAACTCGAGAAGTAAAAAAAAGTGACTTAATTCCTTTTAGGCTGAGCGGCAGAGACAGCAGTCAATCGGATTAACGTTGGATGCTATTCTAGGATAGTGCTTTGTGACTCTTGCTCGCTGAAAGCATTATTGGTAATTAGGCACAAGAGGGGTGGAAATTGGCCAATTAGTCTTGAGTTGAGGCTTACGAGGCTTCGATAATTAAGGCCGGTTGATAATAATTACCACTCGGATAAACAATTCTTGAGAATCCTTTTGTGATGGAAAGATGTAGCTCGATGTTGGAATAATTTTTGCTGTGAATGCTGCCTGTTACTTTTCAATGCTAAATGTAGAAACAGCGAAAAAACGAATTATTCTTCACTTCTATCTTCAATTATTGAAGGTAATGTTAGAAATGCTGTGCAATCTCATATCATTTCAAGTTTTGCTATATTTCCTGTACATAAAGTAAAAATAAAGTTATCGAATAAAATGTGAATATCAATAACGCTTTTAGTATAATTAAAGTAGTATATTAGTATAGACGCTTTAGTATATTTAGTACAGAGTCTGCTCAAAGTACACAATTTGAATTGGTCTTATCACTTAACATTTAATCAAAAAAAAGTGTAAATATAGTGCATAACGTGTAACATAGTGCCGAAACCCAGGAGACACTATCAAAATTTAGTTAAATGAATAACAATGCTTAGTTTAATAGGAATTATTTAGAATAAGAGGTAGAAATAATAGCATTCGGTTCTATTTAATTTTCTTATGATAAATCCTATTTGCTTATGTATATTTAAGATTGTTTGGTTTTGATTTATTGAGCACATTATTAAAGTAAAAATAAAAATAAAATAAAAAACGAGAATTTAGTCGTAGATTTAAAAACTGTATCACTCGATATATTAAAGAAAAACGTTCAATAATCAAAAAAAAGTTTGTTAACCAGATCGTTAAATATGCAAGCAGTTACCCTTTCATTAATGCACATGACGATAATGCGTTGAATGAGATTCTAGAACAATTTATGTAAGAAATCGGAAATAAATATATGATTTACACCCCCGCATCGAGAAATATATTAATGACTTAGATTAGCTAGAGACCGAGGATTTCATGTACATGAAGTAAAAATAATGTTATGGAATAGAATGCGCTATGAATTTTTCAAAATTAGAATACTTCGGCTCACGTAATTGCAAATATAAGTAAGTAATAAATAATGTTTGAAATCAAAGATGTGTGATAATAGTTATATATATATATATATATATATATATATATATATATATATATATGTATGGCCATGGAAGTCTAGTGGTCATGGTGTTTCGGATTCGTGACCGGCGGTTTTCGTTCAGTCGCAGGTTTGATCCTTGGCTGCCAAAGACCATCCGAGTAGTCGGGGCTGATGCACGTTAAATGAATCGGTGCCCAAAGTCCTCCCGTTGGCGTGGTGTGGAAGTTATGAGAGGGGTGCCAGCTCAGGTGTCGTCCTTGTCACTTGACGGAGGTTCAAAATTACGAGGTAATTCGCCAATAATCCTTGTGTTGCATCTAGTGCGACGTTAATAAAAACAAAACTAAACTAAACTATATGTATATACACCACTCGTATGAGCAATTGTTTAGAATCATTTGTACTGGAAATAAGTAGCACAATGATGGAATAATATTCTCTGTGAATGCTGACTGTCTCTTTTCTGTGCTAAATGAAGAAAAACTACAAAAAATTGTTCTTCATTTCCATCTTCTTTCTTGAAGGTGATATCACAGATGCTGTTCAATCTAATGCACCTAGAGTTTTTCAAAATTAATAATATTTCAGCACAGGTAATAGCAAATATAAGAAAATAATAAATAACGTTTGATAACAGTTAATAATACTTACTACTGGGATAAGCAACTTTTGAGAATAATTTTGTGATGGATAGAAATAATTCGATTATGGAAAAATTTTTATCGTTAATGCTGACTGTTACTTCGCGCTATGTGCTAAATGAAGAAAACAGAAATATATACTCTTTATTTCCATTTTAATTCCTTGGTCGTAACAGTAGTAGAACTGAGGAGATGAAAGGGCAAGAGGGTGATCGTGATACTGCATTGAGAAGCAACACAAGTGTTATTGGTGACAAATCTCGTCATTTTGAGTCCCGTTCAAGTGACGAGGATGACACCTGAGTTAGCATCTTCCTCTCCATACTTCCACACCCTGCCAACGGGAGGACTCTGGACCCCGACCAGATTTAATGTCAATCATCATCGCTATACGGCGTGTCTTTAGTGCCATCAAGGCTCCAAGGTCCAATCCACGACTCGACAAATATCACCGGCCGCGAGTCCGCGACTATGACCGCTAGGCTACCGCGGCCACGAAGAGCAAGGGGGAGCCAAATTGATGCTGTAAAGTTTTAGAATGAACTGTTTTCTTTTCTTAAATGATCTAAAAAGCAAATAAAAATGACATTGCCTTGATTTCGAATGAATAAATTGTAAGTAACGCAATTTTTATAAATGTATGATAAATATTTCATTATCTTGCTTTATAATTTTCTATATACTTCCTTTAAAATCAATCATTTTTGAAAAATATTTTTCTTTATTAAATCATTAAAATAATTATCTTCATTTCCAAGTTATTATATTATATCTAATGTATTTCTTAAAGTTTTGTTATTTTATGTTTGAATAATATTTTAGATTAATTATTTTTTTGAACTACAATTACTGCCTTAAAGGGCTAATGTACAAAAGAGACTATTGCTTAAATAAACAACAAAATGGTCATCAACTACTTTTTTTAAAATTATTCGTAAAGGCTTTTACATATATGTGTGATGCCTACATACACCAATAATGAAATTCATTTTAAGAAATATGTAATTGTAAATTTAGCCTAAATTTTTGAATTGGAGAGAAATAAAACATATCTAAAATTAATCCATTTTAATGCAGAAATAATTACACTTAGCTTTAAATATATTCAATTTAATAATTTATCATTTGCTATAATTTTAATTCCTGGAAAGTATATTATTGTCCACTTCAATATTTTATCTTTTTTTTATTCGGATATTTAATTGAATAATTTGATGATTATTTTATTATTTGCTTTAATTCCAATATTTCATTAAATAGCTTAATATTTTTTTTTAAAATAACAGTTTAGTATCTTTACCGGAAGAATCTGTTCTCCGCAACGGACTGCATTAAGCAATTTCTGTTATTTAAGTTATGATAGTCGCCAGATTTTAAGAAGAAATGCATGTCGTATAAAAATGTCGTTGAGAAAAAATTTTTAAATTTAAGAAGCAATTTTTTTTATTTTTCGGATTGGGAGGAACGTAGAGCATGCACACACAACAAAAAGGTTATTATCCTCAGATGGATCGCATTTACGGATTGGCGCATTTTGGGGTAGAGGAGGAGTGCCAAATGTCTTTCATGCCAAATTTCGTACATGTTAATTAGCATGTGCAGTCTATATTAAGGAAAAAATTTAACCTGGCGTAGAGCACATATTACATCAAGGCTAAATATTTTAGTATCGTTTGTTGCTCTTCTACGTACATTTAGTAAGGTAGACCTCCGCACGATAACAGTCGTTCCTCTATGTTTATTGTTACGTTATTTTGAGCCTTTTTTTTTTCTTGAAAATATTTGACAAATTCTTTTTTTGTTGCAGGAAAATCCTAAATTATCCTTTTTAGAATTTATATTAGGAAGAAAATGTAACTAAAAATGGGGGAAAGTTAGTTGTGATCGATTGATTGTGTTATTAACGCCACACTTAGAAGCAATATGAAGGTTGTTGGCGACGGACCTCGTAATTTTCAAGCAGTATGACATCTGAGCTATCACCTCCCTCTCCAATTTTTCTTACCATGCTATCGGGGGGGGATTTGGTTTAATTAAATCTGCTTTAAAGATTTAAAGCAGATTTGACGCACTAAAGACCCTTTGAGTCCCGCTACTCGGCGGGTCTTTAATGCGTCAGGATTCGAACACACTATTTGACGAAACAGATTTTGTGACCATGACCTCTATGCTATCGAGTCCATGAATGTTAGTTGTTAAAAGCTGGCTAAAAATAAAGGAAACGGCTTACAGTTAGCGATGTTTCTACTGCGGCAATAGTACTATTTGACAATTTATTGCCTGTGTCTAAGTAACCAAACACTACAAAAAGGATAGAAGCAGTAATTTATTTTACTAAAATTTTTTGAAAATATTTAAAATTATTTAAAATAAAAGATGTGACATTTTTTTTTAAAATACTGTTATTTAAAATACATATTTTAAAACTTTCTTTCTCTTCCCCGTTGCATATTGTTAAACAGGAAAAGGTCTATACCCTGACGCTGAAAACTCTCGATACACCTCTGGATGGTGATACCACAAGTGTTGTTCAATCTCATATCACTTCGAATTTCATTAGATTTCATGTACATGAAGTAAAAATTATATTATTGGACAAAGTTCTCCAAGAGCTTAAGTTTTTCAAAATTCATGTTTCACGAAAATTTAATTTCAAATTTCATGTTTGTCCAAATTGATGATGCAGATATTTTATTTTAAATATATTCACTTAAAATTTGTGTTCTGCTGCTTTTCCCTTCATGCGACAACCTTTCGAAACGAAAACAGCTCTTCACTGGAGTAGAAGAATGTGATTCTCGTCATTCCTTTGTCACTGCGAAGCTTTCTATCCAGCTCCAAAACATTGCTCGTTGATGCAGTTGTTGGGAGTGATGTCGTAAAGTGAACACATGCTTTCATTTTCAGCGCAGATTCGTCTGTGATTGACTGTTTTTATTTTATTATTACTCTTATTTTGAAAATTGCGTAAATTTTTTTAAAAAAAGAACCCATGGAATTCAAAATAAAAAATAAACAAAATAAAGATTTTTTTTTTGCATAAAAATCAAGACTATCTTAAAGTTAAAACATTTATCTTTCTTTTTCATTTATATTCCTTTTTTTTCTTTTGTTTTATTACATATCCATTTATATATAACTATCGCTAATTAGCCCCCCAAGAGACTATTGTTTTAGTTGGATCACTTTTAACATACCCGATCACTTTGGGCGTACCAGATCACTTTTCTACTTTTCTTACCGTTTGCTTTCATTTTAATTACATTTATCATAAATATATTTAGTTTAATAGTTTATTGTTTGCTCTAATTTTAATTACATTTAGCTTAAATATATTCAACTTAATAATTTATCTCTTGTATTAATTTTAATATCGGAAAAGTTTACTATTGTCCATTTCTCGATATTTCATCGTTTACTTTAATTCTTATATTTAGTTGAGTAATTTAATAATAATTACAAGAAAAAGCACACCTCTGGGGGCTTAATCTGTTCTTTGCAAAACTTTGCATAAAACTTTTTTTTAATTATTTTACTTTGTGACGTAGGGCTATTCGCTATTTTCTCTTCACTAACCTTGGGAACTTTAATTGAGATTTATTGAATGAAGTAACATTTTCTTCTCAACCCAAATGAAACGTGATTATGCTAATTACAGGCAAGTTGAAATAAAGTGAAATGAGTTAGATATGAAGGTATATAAGAAAAGGAAATTTAGAGGATAGAGGACGAGTGGGACTAGCGCTAGATGTATGCCTTACAAGCGATAAATGATATCAAGAGTTGTTACGGGTGATAGCGGTCGCAGAGGATTTGAGAGATCAAGACAACCTCAACAGGAGAAGTTTTGGTAAGAGTGTATTAATTCAATAATTGTCGAATTTTTGAATTAATCCAAGGGGTCACCAAGGAGAGCAAACATTCCTTAGACATTATGTTACAAATTTTATAAATAAATAGTTGTGTGAGACTTGACTGGTGTATTCTTGCTTAAGTTATTGACTCTTAGAGTTAATTGCATTTGACTGAGTTATGGCACAAGAGTTGGGTAGAAGAAGTGATTCTCCACAACTTTTAATTCTACTTCAGTTGCTCACTTTACGACGTTAGAGTATTTGCGAAGCTTTCGTTAACTAATACTTGTTGTTACTTTCTGATTTTAAATTTAAAGTTTCATTTCCTTTTCAATCAAAGGAAACGTGATCAAAGCAAAGTAGATGAAGATAATAAAGAGTGATGAATTGAATTGAGAATAATGATATATGAAGGAAGTAGAACTGAAAGTGAAGGTAGATAGCTGATAGTGCGTAATTGGTAGATGTCAGTAAGTTAGAAATTGGAGTAAATTACTATTTTCATCGCCTATGATTAAAATCGGCTAAAAGTGACTCCTGATTAGAGAAAGTAGTAATAGGAGTCGAACTCGTAGTATCCGAGAAATGTTTCACTCGAAGCGAGAGTGCTGATAAGCTATGGATTTCTTTTGAATTCTGTGCTAAGATTCAGGCTCAATGAGAGAGAGAGAGAGAGAGAGGGAGAGAGAGAGAGAGAGAGAGAGGATATATCTCTCTCTTGCATAATCTGCGAATAAATCTAATAAATAGTAACTGTACTTTTCTGATGCCTCTTTAATTGAAATTATGACCTTATTGTAATTATTTAATTAAACTTTGTGCTATCTGTAGGCTTAAGCAATGAGAGAGAAGCGTTACAACTGAATTTGTTATTTTAATTTCCTTTAAGTGAATTTATTTTTTTGTTTGATAATATTCTAGTGTTTTATTTGATACGGAAAATTATTATAAATACTTTAAAATATTAAATAACTAGTTTAGATTTAACTTTGTACTTTCATATGACTTGTTTTATTCAAACTTAATAACATAAAAAGTTTTTCTCGTTTCACTATATATCAAATTCACTAGAGATATAGTTAGTGTTTTTTCGAAATGAAACGTACTTTTGTGAAAATACCAGCTTTTTAAACTTTAGTAAGAGAAGAATGCTGTGTCAGCACAATAGTTATTCAGAGAAAAATTATCATATTTAAATTTTGAAAGACATGAGAAAAGCTTAGATTACTGAAATTTTTATTCATACACTGAAGAATTATTATAAAACAAAAATAAGTAATTATATTTGGATACTGATCAAATATTTAGAAGTTCATATCTCTGTACACACAATTACAGTTCGTATAAACATGTTCAAAAGTTGTTGTTGTTTTTTTGCAACATCAATTATTTATAATTTTTTAAATTACTAAGTATTAAAAAAAAATGTAAGTTTCATCATCTACATTGATTATACTTAGATGGAACTATCTATCTTTACTCTACCCTTCAGTTAAAATTCACAGATCTCTCTCTCTCTCTCTCTTTAAGATTTGACGGCTCCACAACTTTCCGCAGTTAAACCAGTGCCCTTATCTATAGGGTACCACCATTCACTTTGGTAATGTATGAATTAAAGTAATGTGCAGCGATACAGTAATAAATTTATTTTCACATGTACGTCAAATATTTTTATAGATACGTCATAGACGTTCATCAGGAATGAAAGAAAATACGTATATTTAAATAACTAATTACTATTTTTTTTCAGTCTAAAAGTAAAGTTCATTTGACAAATCTCTAATTAGTCGGAGATGAAATAATTTAATACAAGAAAATGTACTTTAAATTACATAAAGTTCGGTTTGGTTATTAGAAACATTATGATGGCTAATGGCGACGGATCTCGTAATTTTAAACTTCGGTCAAGTGACGAGGACGAAATCAGAAACGGAACCTCCCTCTCCTAAATTCCACACCACGCCATCGGGAGGACTTTGAACCTCGACAGATTTGAAGTGTATCAACCACGGCAACATGACGGATATTTAGCGGCATCAATCTACAACTCGACGAAAACTCCGGCCTTGAGTCCGCAACCATTAGACCACGACTAACCAAAAGGCTACGCTGACCTCCTAAATTACAATAAGAGTTACATAACAGAATTAAGAAAAAAGTTATAAATTTAAATTAATCGGTTTTTGCTTATAAAACAGCAAAGAACATAGGTGTTGCACAAAATGTACACTTTAAGGTAGCATTTTTTTTTCAATAAATGTGACATCTCGAAGTTCAGGTTTGAATTCGAATCCTTCACTTGCTTTTTATCTTAAAGATTGGCTAAAAATTTAACATTTATTTCTTTTAAGAAACGAATTAAAATTCCTTATTTGCCTCTTGCTTAAATCATACTCGAAAAAAAATAGCCATAAATATTAAAATATACTGGTATGGGAAGAAATATTTTAAAAACAAATGTAATACGAAAAATAAAAGTGATTTACTTCTATATAATATTATAAAATAAAAAAAAAATTACAGTACTTTAAAGATGCCATTCCACTTTTCCTAACAGTCAGCTTTATTTGATGAATATTAAAAAATACAGAATTAAAGTACAATTACCGTTATATCTTTGATTACAAGAATTAGCCTCAACTCACACGTAAATGAACCAAAAATACAAGGAATTGTGGTGTATATATTTAAAGAGAAGCCATTCCCCAGAGTAAACCCGATTACTGCCATTACATATACAAAGACTGTTCGTAATTTATTAAACGGTAGGGAACTGAGATAATAGCATACACTCACGCGATTTGCTACTGGCACTGTCACGTGACATTTGGGGTTTAGGTTTGTTTGAAACATTGAGTTCTAATTAGAAGAGTCGGCACAACTGTCGCTTAATGTGTGGGGACTCAGTTAAAGGGTAATCATACGAACTAATTCTGAATTACGCTGAGTACAGTTCAATACTTGGTTTTTATTTCCGAAATTATATCAAAATGTCCTTTCAAAATAATCTGTACAATTTGCTTCATGGTAATTCTTTTTATTGTACACTAAAACATCAACTTTTGACCCACCATCAGTTTACTTCTAGGATATAGCCATGACGAATTCCAGAAAATCTTTCTATTCTGTTGATGTTTATTACAAACATTTGGTAAAAAGACTTGAAATAAAGCGTTCAAAACTAGGATTTTTTTTCAGAATAAATTATCCTGGAAAAAAGGCGATTAAATTATTATTTTTAGTTGTTTCTTGTACTACTAAGCGACGAATTTTCATTTTAAGAAAGGCTCTGAATTCTAAATTCCCCATTTTATAAAATGTGCTAATGTTCTACAAAATTCGTCTTTTTGAAGAAAGCTCATCCAGTTGTATAAAGATTGTAACCATTTGAGAATTCTTCAATTTTTAAGACTGAATTTTATTGTTTTAGAAACTAATTATTACAAAAAAGAGCATTTATTTAGCTCATTATCAGAGAAGTACTTCTGTTTGCTTGTTTTTTTAATAGATGGATTGTCTCCAATTAGCAAAAATTATGTTATACTTAAATTTAGCTTATATGGAATTATAATATACTTGATTATATATATATATATGTACATACACAAATTTTTTGCCATTTTGAATAATCATATTTTTTTGTATAGTATTCAATAACCTTCTGAAGTTCTAATAAAAAGGTATTTTTTGTTTATGCTAACGAATTAAATGATATTCTTCGACATAATGTATATAAAGGTTGTTCAAAAAGTACATGTATTTGAAGACAGATGGCATCAATAAGAAAAATTATTTCAGCCATTGGGTACTGCCATCTGTTAAACGGAGCCGAAACAAATATGGCATAGATCCATAAGTTAGTTTTGATTTGGTTGTAATTTCTACCAAATCAAAATTTGGTAGCTGCCGCATCGATTTGTCGAGTTATTACCTTTCGATGTGACTCGGATTCATTATTGTGGCTGTGGTAGTTTAGTAGTCATGGCCACGGATTCGAGGCTGGAGGTTTTTGTCGAGTCTCGGGTTCGAGTCTTGATGCCAGAAAAGACCCGCCGTATTGCTGGGACTGATGTATGCTAAGCCTGTCGGTCCCCAAAATCCTCCGATTGGCGTGGTGAGGAAATTGGGAGAGGGGTGCCAGCTCAGATGTCGTCTTCGCAACTTGACCGAGGTTCAGAATTACGAGGTCAATCGCCCATAGCCCTGATATCATTTCTAGTGCGACATTAATAAAGCCAACCCAAACCTGGATTTATCATTGTACATCAGAAAACAAAAAAACAAAAAAAAAATCACAACAATGGGTTACTTCTTGTGAAACTGATCTAAAGAAGGTGAGGATGATCTCATCGACCGGAAAAGTTATAACGAAGAATTTTGGTGGTGAGAAAGAAGTCCTGATCACGAATTCGAGTAACTGAGGCTGAGACAGCTGTCTAATGAGTCATGATGTTCACTAAAAACAAAGCATTTTCGATGCTACGAGAGTCAATGCTTGGAATTTCTAACGACTTATTAAACGATCCCTTGAGAATTCTGGATTATGCAATTTGGTTCGTGCAAGAGTCAATTCAATGTGTTTTCATTTGTGCCATTCTAAATAACCATAATTTTTTGCTCGTATTGCTATTCAATAGCAAAGTGAAGGCTTTATAGGAACTTTTTGTTCATTCTAGTAAATTAAACAATATTTTTCTAAGCATACTGTATATCATTCTTTGAATTTGATATAATATAGCAATATATACTGAATAACGGATGGAAAGCTCTACATACACTTTTAACTAACTTTATTTGCATAATCAAAATAGGAGCAAAGTTAATAACATGATTCACACGAGTAAGTAAATCAAAAGTATATGTAATTTCTGATAATTTTTTAAATGTGAAACAAAGAATATTTGAGTACGTGCGTGTGAGAGAGATAAAAAGAGAAAATTGAGTAAACATCTATGTGCGATAAAATTCTTTGTAAATTCTATACTTGAGTATGTAAACAGGAGAGAGAAAGAGATGGGAAAATATACAAGATTGTTTCTGAGAAAAGTATGCATAAAATATGAGTATCAGAGAAGGCAAGAGAGAAGAAGAGCCAAAATTCATGCAAAATTAAGTGGAAAAAAAAATCTGTATGAAATTGTGTCAGAAAAATCTGTTTAAAATACCTTTAAGTATATGTGTGAGAGAAAAAAAAAGATAGAATGTAAACGAAAAATAATATATTCCGAAATTGCACATGAGAAAAAGAAAGAGAGAGATGAAAAATGTGTAGGTAACATTGTGTCCTAGAAATCTCTCTCTCTCTCTCTCTCTCTCTCTCTCTCTCTCTCTATCTCTATATATATATATATATATATATATATATATATATATATATATATATTAAATCTCTCTCTCTCTCTCTCTCTCTCTCTCTCTTACTTCGTGTATGTGTGAGAAAGATAATCATAAGAAATATTTAAATGACGACAAATTATAAAAGAAAAAAATATTTAAAAAACATCATTTGTTGATTTTTGAATGTATTTGATTCAATTTAGATGGCTTCTAGACAACTTTTTTACATTTTAGAGATGAAACCGTTTTCCATTACAGAAAATTGCATTTATTTTTAAAATCATTTCGTTTCAAAGGATTATAAAAATAAGAAATCTATATATCTTTTCATTTAAAAGGAACTAGGAAGCACTGCGTTTCAAATCCGTTTTCAGTTACTACCTTAGACCCTATTATATCTATCTATGATAAAGAAAAATTTGAAATTTCTGAATCGAAACAAAAATGTGTGAAATTTTCTTGCTTATTTTTAAGGCTGACTGCATTTAATACAAACCAAACTTGGAACTTATTTTAATACAAAAATACTTAAAAGCGTCAATTTAAATTAATGACATTATATATTTATCCTTTTATCATCTTGCGTCTTTAAAATGTAGCAATATTCTTTAAATACGTAAGTTTTCTATTTGATTTGCAAAGTTAAAAACCCATTTAGGGATCCAACACTGGAAATAATATATGGAACCCAATTTGTACCAGAAAAAAATTGATTTTTTTCAGACCGAAATGATAGAATGTAACAGATTCTGTTGCTTTCAATAAGACAGCTTAGTCCATAATGTATTATGATGGAAATATTTTTCTATCCTAAAATATTTACGAGTTAAGACCCCATTCTGTAACAAACGCGATGACAGATCAAGTGAATTTGAAACTCAAAATGATAATAAACAAAACAAAAAAAAAACAAAAAAAAAACTGGAACAATGGGCTATCCACGATTTTCTCTTTATTAATCATGGTAAACTTTTTTTTTTATAAATTGAATTGCATAAAATAAAACCCTGAATCCACCCACTTCGAAAAAAATAAAACGTGATCTTTACAAATTAGATGAACTAAAGAAATATATTGAAAATGAAAAGAAAAAACATAAATACAAGCAAAGCCAAATTGAATATAGAGAGGATGGAAAGGTAAAAGTAAGGAGTTGGAAGTTAGTAGTTATAAGGCAGCAATTAATATCTAGTAGTGGTAGTTGAAGTGTGGGAACTTGCATCCATCGCTGATGAAATGCTTAGAAGAATATTTTAAAGTAGTGGCGTGGACAGTAGTATACTCACTCGAGCACTAGTGTTGGTGCTTAAATTTATTAAGACCCGGACAAATGGGTAAGGGATTTATATGATTATTATTCCAAGTTAGATTATAGACGTGTAAAGGGTTGGAAAAGATTGAGAAAGAGAGCAATAAATTTGCATATCCATAATTTGATAAAAACAAAAGGTTTTGGACTTAAATTAGTTTCACACAATTGAGTGTGAATTTCTATTACCTTGGATTTCATCTAAGAATTATCGAACTTTTAAACAATGTCCACCGAGTTAAGTGAAAAGGAGGCGTTACACAACAGCAAAGAAAATCGTTAAACTTAATTATTTTTCTTTATTTCCATCAACCTTCCGGAAAGACACTTGCGATTTTTCCATCTCGCTCATCCAGTCAAAACACATCCCAAATCTGTCTGTAACAGCAGAACGAACGAGCAAAATAACAGATCATTCCTCCTCCCCAAACGTCACCCCTAAGATTGATTTAGCTCTTAGTTGCTATCTTTTATGTGAGGTACGACGTGCGACGAGTGCTCTAAGGTAACACAATGATTCCTGGCAATTGCATTACGCGCTCTACATCCAATTCCATTAATGCGTCTTACACGCACCAGAAGCACGCACACCCTCGCAATTGTCACCACTTCCGAGACCTAATGGACATCCAGGCCGAAGAGCATGGACCGGTCACGTCACGGTCCTCATTAGGCCAAAGTGACCAATGATTGATCACTGGGTTGCTTAATTGCGGAGACTTGGAACAGAAGTAAGATAAGTCAACCTGCCTTCTACATTTAATGCGAAAAGTTGATTTTATTCAGCTTAGAAACTGGATGATCTTGTAAGAAGATGCAGAATCATCCTAATTTGTTACTTGAAATGTTTATAATTACAAAATGGGGGACAAATGATGTAAGAATTAACTACATTTTTCGAACTTTTGAGATAATGGATCCTCTTAGGTCTACCTGCCATTTGTTTCCAGTCTACCGGCCACTTTGATTTCGTGAAAGTAGTGTTAATCCTAGAGAATTTCTTTTTTCGTCTTCAGTTTTAAATTATGTTGTCTATTTGAATACAAAAAGGACGCATTTTAAAGAGCAACGAATAAGGAAAGCTTCTGTGGAATAAAATTTATCTTCCAGTTTTTAAATTCATTTTTTTCCCTATTTTATTGATTCGTTTGGGAATTTTCCAGTTTTTAAAAGAATATTTTTAAATAATTTTCAAAAATCGGGAAGAAAATATTATTTTGTAGAAATCCTCATTATATTTGCTCGTTCAGACACACTCTTTTGAATTGTTATAGATAGAGTATTCTGGGTTTGAGGAGGAAACTAGAAAACACAGTAAAAATTCGTAAAAATTTAAGAGGAGAATATTTATCTGCAGTGCATAATTTTTAATTATTTATGTACTCCAGAACAGATCAAAGTGTTCCTGTTGCTTAAAGTATTTTATTGCATTTATAAAAGTATAATCAAAAATGAATAATGAGCTAATAAAAATCAAAATAATAATAATAAACAGATAGAAAAACAGCATGAAATATAACTTCAAATTACGTGATGCTAAATGAAAAAAACGTTCATCTTTTTTGATTAAATGGAAAACAGAATTTTTCCTCATTAACATGTGTTGCATCGATTGTCACAATTGTTAATTAACACAAGATACACTTTTTGGAATCAAATGTAAAGTATGCATTATTTAACCTTATAGTCCTTGAAATTTAATTACAACTAAATCTAAAATATCTATTAAACTAAATATAAGCAGATACATCATAGTGAAATTCATTTTTGAAAATGACGCTTTGTAATTGCATTGATTTTTTAAAGTTTCTATGATCGGAAATATATAAACTTTAGTTCATATGGAAATACGCATTTAAAATTAACACTGTAATTATACACAAACCTATTTTCATACGGGAGATAGAGAATACATAAAAGAAAACGCTTAAAAATATTCTGAAACCTTACGAGAAACCATCAAATATATTTTTCGTAATATATTAAGAAATTATGCGGAAAATAGAGACAGAATAAAAAAAAAATTCATATAGAAAATATAACTTAAAATCTCACGATGTGCAGAGAAATTAGTTTTTCTAACAAGGCAAAAATTAATTTATACATGGGGACATTTTCAAATGTTCTATTTATTAATATAATAAAAATCAAATATACGAATAGTTCTATATGTACTTATAAAAATTATTCTTCGTTGTCAAGGATTCTGGTTTTCTTGTGGACAATAGGTACAAAATCCTTTTCGTCACTCGAAAATGCTACCTCGCACCCTTTCAGAATTGACATTCTTGGTGAAACTCGTACAAAGTAGTGATTTGGTTAACCAATTGAATTAGTCGTGGTAAAGATCGAAGCTTATTCTAGAATTTTAATGTTCTTTCAGAATTGGTATCATCTGCATGCTTCAAAGTGATGGTTGAAGGGGGAAACGAGATAGAGACTAAGCTGTAATATAATAAAATTGAGGGTGTAGTATGAAATTTTTTTTGTAATATGATTATGTAATATTTCCGGAACCATCTGTTTTTTTCTTTTTAAATTACTTTTTATAACTTTTAATTAATTATATACTTTTTGATGGACTTTTTTTGTGTACCACACAAGAAATGGGTATAAAAATAGGTTAACTGCATTTAATTTTATATTATCTATATTTTAAGTGTTTCGCAATAAATTAAACTATTTTTAAAGGGGGAAATGCTTGAAATTCTTGATCTAGACCAGTATTCGTCAAAAGTGCCATTTGTCAACTATCTAGAAAATACTAAGTCAATAAGCGCTCAGCTCTTGACAGAAACAAGGAATTTGCTAGTATGAAATAAGGCATTTAAATGCATAACAAACATTTATGTTTCTTTTAACCAAACGTTGTCATGAAAACCTAGTTTTTGAATCTAAAAAATGATGCATAGGTGATAAGTGGGAGATAAGGTAAAAATGTATTTTGATCCATCATTTTTCTTTTAAAAAACAGGAAAGCATATTCCTTAGAGAAACCATGAATCGCTATGTTGTGATGATCTGGAGTCACCGTTAATATTAAAAATCATAGCGACGCAAAAAGTGATAAATCAATAAAATCTTTAACTGGTCTATTCTAAGTTAGAATGCGCAAAATCAGAATAATCTACTAATATTAAGCATTTGCTTAATCCTTAGGCCATAAATTATAATATGGAATTCTACGAGGGAGTATCTTAAAGAAGGGGTAAATTATTACAAAGAAACAACCAGGATATCTGGATGTAATTTATTCTGCATATTAATTGATCTTTATTCGTACAATGTTGTAAATTACAATTATTAATGCTGATTTGTTTGACTTCAAGCAGCCATAGATTGATGTAACTTGCAGCATGATAAAATTTTATTTATTATTAGAAATAATCGAGACAGAAACTTAATTTTTGCTTATTATTACATAGACTCCTCAACAAGGTCATCATCTAGAGTTCTCCTTACATGTCTTGATCTTTCGATGACCTTCATTGTAGAACTCAGGAGATCGAAATCTATTTTCTCCATATTGTGAGTTACTTCAGTCTACGGCTTCCAGAAACCAAGTGATCCAATATGAATAGCTGTAATCTACAACGTTATGTAGATAAGAATAAATTGATACGAAGACTAAATTGTATCCAGATATTTCGGGGGGGGGGGGGTATTTCTTTGTAATAATTAAAAAATTACGATATCCAAACAGTCTCATCTTAAATAATCTAAACTGTAAGCTTGATTTAAATGGATCGAAGTTTGGTAGACTTCTAGTAACAGGGTCCAAATCAGGTTTTCAATCTTAGGATGATGCCTAACACAGTTCCTTGCAACCGTATAATCTGCCTTTCTATATATTTTTCTGATTCCCCCCCCTCTCTCTCTGTTCCTTTTTCTAGGATCTCACCTTTACATTCAATCTCTCTATTTAAATACGAATTTTTCCTATTAACTTCACATCTGGAATGGTTATGCTAATTTAGATAAATCACTGTCCTTTCACATGGTGAGGTACAAAAAAAATGTAGAAAAATAGCCCCAGAGGTTAACTCTATCGAAATGAGCGTGAGAATATATATATATATATATATATATATATATATATATATATATATATA
>BMAW01099003.1:1900356-1931058 GCA_019974015.1 Nephila pilipes | reverse complement strand
ACACACACATATATATATATATATATATATATAAGCATAATAGAAAGAAAAAAAAGGAATTAATATTAATGTTTGCTTTTAACAGGAAGTCGTGACGTCACCCAAACAAAAAAATTAGTCCGATTTTCATAAAAAAAGAACAATAAGAATTATGACGCTTCAATATCTAGAAGTAATATCGCCAAAGATTATTATAATGGGATTCAAAGACACTTAAAACGAAACATTTATTTTGGCGTCATTTCAATCGGTTTCGTATCACCTTTTTTGCTGTCTACATAAAACATATTGTAAAATTATTTTTTCATTGCTGTATTCAGATTTAAAAAAGAATGTGCTTAAATTTCTAGAAAATCTTGTTTTTATATTAGGTTATTCAAGCCACATGTGCCCTATATTCAATAGTAACTCTTTTTTCAAAAAATAACATTAAATATATTATTTTGTTAATAAACTTAAGATTTTCTGAAAACCTCGTTATAAATTTTTCATTGTGCTTTCGGTATCGTACTGCATATTTCTTCCCAAAATTGTTCCTAAAAATTATCAGCGCTCAATTTATCTCTACCTGTAATGTAAACGTGTATAATAATTTTCTTAGTCAACGGTTAAAGTTAAATCTTGAAACGGATTAAATAAAATTTGAAAACTTTTATTCCCTGAGTTAGCAAAAATAAATTTCCAAATTTCACAGTTTACATTAGAAGTAATAACAATCATTTCAAAGCATGAAAATGTATAATATAACTTTTCAAAATAAAGAATATTTCAAAGAATATTATAATCCCTTATGTACAGTATTTTTTTTTTAACTGTACATACATCCTTTGTTTGTTATAGCAATCAAATTCAAACACTTTATTTAAAAGAAGTTTGTGTTACAATTCTTTATCTCCGCAGTATATACTATGATTATTCTTTTCCCTATGAATTTTATACGAAAATAACCAAATATAATGCTTCGATTTCTAATGAATAAAACCGAAACAATTTAATTTCGAAATTTTTACAGATGCATACTTAAGGGGGAGGGAGGTCCAGGTGTCATAGGCAAAATTCAAAAATATTTTTATTTTTGTTTAAGAAACTAACAACAATGGAAGACGACAAAATATAAGAAATAAATACTCCACCAAAATCTTCCAAGTAAATATTTTTTCTCGTAAATTTTTTTTATAATTCTTAGTAAATTATTTTCACTTTATTTTTTCATAAATCCCGTATAATAATATGATATAATTATTCATCAGTTTCATACAATTATTAGCCTCCAGCCCCTAAAAGGGCAATTGGTTCAATTAACTAAAAATGTCGTACTGACCATTTTTTAAAAAATTTTCGTAGCTAACTACTGTTCAAAATTTTATCATGTTTTTGCGTATATTCGTTTATTTGATGCTTGCTTTTACCAATAATGAATCTAATTTTCCAAGTTGTGTCAATAAATTTCTCTTAAATTTTCTTATGGAATTGAAATAAAACTATGTACCTACCTAATTAAAAATATAAAAATTACGTATTTTTTGTACCTATCGATTGATTTCCCTTAATGATATATAATCAAGAATCAAGAAGTGATTGAAAACGAATAAAGTTTTTCAGAATTTTAAGACAGTTATGAGGCAGCCGTTTTTATCTCAAGATTTTCAAACTACTTTTAATTTGGCTTCTTCTTGGAATGATGTGTAGTCAAATAATTTTACTATTGATGCGCCATAAATAAGCAAAAAAGGAGTTATTGTAATGAAGTACGTAATTTAATGAATTAAATTAAACAAACTCTATTTAATGCGTTGCAAAGAAATGAGTCTCTTTTGTGGCAAGACCTGTTTCTTCGTAACGCATTGCACAGAACAAATTTTAATTTAAAAATTTCTATAAAATTCTTTCATTATTATAAAGCAACGTACAATTTTATCGTATGTTATCAGTATACTATTATTCAAGAAGGTTTAGTTAAAAATGAGCGCTATTATTTATCATTTAAAAATATTAATTAACTCTAAAAATATTTTACTCTCTCAATTTCTGTATCATTAATTTGTATTTTGTTTCACTCCTACAGATTAATAAAAGAAATATAAGTTATGCTTAAACCGAATTAAATTACGCGTAATTATAATACTAATGTTAATATTCTTAAAAAATAAAGCTGGACATATTCGTAATAGCTTTCAGGCCACACCTTTATTGTTCTAATCCAAAATATAAATTTTGTTTCAGAATTCAGCATCGTGTAGTGTGGCTGATGCAAGTTTCTAAACCCACCCTTTGTGTAGAATGGAAATTTGAAGAGAAGGGCCCAGCTCCGGTGTCATCTTCTTCATTTGACATAGGTTCAAAGTGCTATATATTCATTTTTATACAAAATTTCGATTTACATTCTGCCTCTCTCTCGCTGCGAGACCGTTACAACCTAGCGATCACGGTATCTAAGTCGCGGCCGACGAGTTCGAGCCATGCTGATTTTAAAGACCCACCATGTAGCAAGGCTGTTGCAAGTTAAATATATTGCAGTTCCCAATCCTCCTGAAATGTTATGTGAATGTTTGGGGAAAGAGGAGCCATCTCAGGTGGCACTTGGTCATGTTCAAAATCACGAAATCTATTGACAGTATCTCTCGTGTTTCTTTTATGTGCTGCTTTGATTAAGAATCAAATAAAATCAAATTCAGATTACAACTAAAACTTAAAAAGTTAAAACTTGCTTTTTCGTACAATAGATGGCGGCACGAGTAGAATAACTATTTTTGCTGCTACTCAAATATTTCACTATTTTATTTTTAATATTACCTTTATTTCAAATGTCGAAATGTTGTGCACCAAAAAAAGAAAAGAAAACAGATATGTAGAAAATATTTGATGTAAATGTTTTGAGGAACTATTGATTTAAAAGTGAAAAGACATTTGAGGACTATTTTATTTCGAATGTAATAGAGAGAGAGTTGTTTTTGTTTAATATTTTTTTTCATCAATTGTTTTGTATTAATAAATAAATTTTCATATAAGAATCTGTAAAAATGTTAATTAATATTACGCATTTTTAAGTAAAAAAAACCAAACGTTACTTGTCGCTATAATCAGACTCCTAATGATAATTTTTTTCTTGTCATTTCACAACCGCAGCTTTCCTTTTTTTTAAAAATTACATTCGCATTTTAATTAACAAATACGGTCAAGTTCAACTCAACTACATAACGAAATAGCTAATATATATATATATATATACATATATAGTAATCCTAATACTAATACTTGCGCATTATTAGTAAAGTGTTCTTGTTCTGCATTATGTTATTAAAAGTTGCGTTCTTTACTAAAGACCTTATTTTCTACAGATTAAATTATCACATTTAATAAACAGCCCTCTTGGGTGCAACAATCAATTAATTTTCTAAATTCGCCGTGCTGTGGGATGCACATTAAAACATTCGAAGGCTAAGCGGGATTTGAGGGATGGTTTGGCATTGATGTTAAACATGAGGTGCTGACTCAGGTGTCAATTTTGTCACTTGACAGAAGCTTAAAAAGAGAGAAACTTTACTAACAGCTTTAGTAACGGCTTAATGTGACTCTAATAAGTCAATTAATTATAATTTTAAAAAATTTGAATGGTTTTTTGGAATTGCATCGTAGGACTCGAGCAGACGTTGTCAAGCTTTTTCAGTTGCGGGTCAAAAGCAACCAAAATTTGTGCATTCCCACCTTTTGGATCGGTGGTACTTTCATTATAAAACTATTTTTTAGTGAAAAATAAGATAAATTTTAAATAGAAAATAATTTCACAACACGCTTTTAAATAAAAGTTATAATTAGAATTATATATATAAAAAAAACGTAATAAATCAATGATATAAAAAATTGTCCCAAGCAAAGTTTTGTCAAAAAAAAATAAAAAAGATTTAGTGACTTATGGTTCAAATTTCTTAAAAATAATTATTCAATTAAATATTAAAATTAAACCAAAGAAAATATGACAGCGAAATGAAAAAGTGATCTATCGATCGTTGAATTGATTCATTTACGCATTCAGTCATTCCCACATTCATTCATTCCTTCATCCATTCACTCATTAATCAAAAACAATAGCCTGACCTGCCTGCCCTAAGACAATAACTGACTTAAAACAATAGCCCTCTTAAATGAACATTATTTTGCTCTTCGATATCAATGGTTCGCGCGATGTTGGACTTGTGATGTCAATTCAATTGAATCTTTCTTAGGGTTACGAATACAAGCGTCTGAATTTTCGGAAGTTAAGATGCTTCTGTTCTTAAAGTACATTTCACGTTTAAAAGTATTTGTTCACATTTATATTTTGAGCCGAATGTAGACAAAATGCCGAACCCAATTTTCTCAGATATGAAAACTTCGAAAGAAGTGATACTCCAACACGTGGAAATCTTGAAAAGTTCGTAGTATTCTAATTTTTCGAAATATCTCAGCAGTGTCTTGCATTTATTCGTTTACAATGCTGAACGCTTAAAATCAATTATTTCTGAACTAAAATTGTCAAATTTAAGGTATTAAAAATGCCGCAAATTTTAAACATTTTCTTCTGTTTCGTCTGACTATATTAAAAGAGTAAACATTGTTCCGTACCTCTTTAAAAATTTGAAAATGACTCTCAAATTAATTTTTGATGTACAAATCCAAATTTCGAACATATTAAGATTGCTGTCATCAATACTTTCTTTTTCATGATGCCTTTTTAACAAGGGAAAGAAATGAAATTCTTTCTTTTTATACCTATTTCAAATAATATTAATGTGGAGGTTGGCGTCGGTATTTTGTTAAGAACCACGCTCATTTTAGGATTAAATAGTTTATTAACATATGAAAAATTAAAGAAAAAGACGGACACGCATTTCTGCGTGCTTACACCTCGAGATCTAACCATCATATCTAATTTGAAGGTGGCGCTGCTGTAGCACAGCGGGACAATTCCAACATTAATTTCAAAGAGAACTCTTCCGTTCCTCGTACATTTTCAAAATTGCGAGGCTATGTTCTTGGAGATGAAGTTGAAGCCATTATAATGATTCAGTATATCTCTTAAAAACAAAACTCTTAAAAACTATTTTTTATAACAGAGTCCGAGATCCTGTTCACCCACTTCGAGAAGAAATACTATGTATCTCATCACAATTACTCTACATCCATTAAGAATTTTGCCTCGATTTAACCATAGTATTTTTAATGCAACAATAAATCTCTTCACTTGTATTTCGATTCAATATCCGTCAAAAAAGCTTTGAAGCGCCCGCGTACTGATGCTGATCGTGCTAATATTCAGTTTACGATCTAAACAACTTTTCGCCTTACATTTAAGTTGTTGCTTAGATATCTTTTCAAATAAATTTTCATTAAGTACGATACAATAAAAAGTAATCAGCCAAGTTCATTTTTCGTTATTTTAACAAATTTAGCAATTTTTCTTCTCATAGTTGGAACACCATCAGATAAACAATTTACTTTATAGATCCAATACTTGCACATTTTTGAAATAAGTTAACAGTTAGCAAAAACTGTCAGTGCCTTTGGTCGTGTCATAGAAACAAGACTACTTCACTGACTTATGAGCTACTTATTAATGCGTACCTGACATCAACTGTAAACCCACCATGCTATTTAAACCGGTTCTTTCATTTCTTGGAATGCTCACTAGATAACAACCCTTTTTGATCTACTCCTCAATAATTTCGGTTTTATCTTCAATGCGACCCTGAACACTATTCTAGCTGATGAATACATTTCTTCTGATTGATTTGTTTGTTACTTCCGAAGTCACTCAATAAATTTATGAAAGCATTTTTCAAAACTTCTCTGTCCATAAACGTTTTTCTTTTGGTACCGGTTTATTGCAGCTGCAATAAAACTGGCAGTTGCAGCATGATTGAGGCTGGTAACAAAACTCTTTTTTTTAAAAAAAATTGTTTTGGTTTCCAAAATTTAATATAGCATTGAATTCGGATTTTACTTTATTTGGTATTCCACTCACATTTTTATGTTTTGAAAAGAAGTGTCGTTCAATAAGGTAGGTTCTGGAGGTAATTACATTTGTAAATAAAGTACATATTTCAATTTGTCACCATTTTCGATACATCCATATTTTGTTTCTACATATCTTGGAATTTTTTTTGTGCTTTTCTTTTGTCCATAGCAGTAATTTGTTCTAAATAATGATAATTATTTTACTGAACTATAATTGCGTCACTATACCTGTGTTACTGAGCAAGTGCCACAACTGAGAGTAAATTGGAGAATAACACTAGTGTCACCAGATTTATGTCAAGGAATTATGGACTAGCATTGACAAACTTATCTTTTTCTTCTAAAAATTATGTCAAAATTTCATTCTTTAAGAAATACTTGTTCGTTACTAAAATTCTGTAATAAAACAAAAACATTACTGTTATTATTTATTTTCAAATTATTTTTTCTAGATGCTTAAAGTGTTCGTTTCTTAATAATGCTTTGTAATTCATTTTATATACTATACTATATTTTAGGAACATGGGAGAGTCACTGGAAATTATTATATGGGTCATTCCGTGACCCGTGGGCCATAAGTTGCTAAGGCCTGGTTTAGAGGCTGGAATGTCGTGGTATAAACTATCAATTCTGTAAAAGAATAATATTTTATATTGAATAATGAAGATCTATGTGGGCTCCTCGAGGCTCTTGCTCCTCCAACAATATTATGCTGGGTGACTTAGACTCTGGCTGTAAGGGGTTGTACATTAATTTTCTGAATCTAAAAAACCCTCTCATTTCCTTAAGTATCGTAGTTTCTACCGATTTCAATTGATGACATACTGATATTAGTTTTCGTCCTTTTTAGAGGAGACGCACATACTGGTAGGAAAGATACTTTATGTGAGTGTAGTAAATGTAATAAAAAATGCCTTGAAATTTCAAGGAAGATTTTATATTGTATTTTCATTAGGCACTTCAGTGTTAAAAATATATCAAATTTTAAATAGCTACACATTCTTTTAATTAAAAAGATATATTTCCATTATTTTCCTCAGTACAGTAAAATATGTTATTCTTCTATTTAGTTCTTTCGTATAACATGTAAAATCTTCTATTACTAAGTTGACATGTGTTAGAAAATTCATAAATAATTTTTTCTGTTGTTTGTTCGAGAAAAAAACAAATATTAAATGGTATTACATAAATATTGGCATAGTTTTTTCCCCCTCTCCACTTCTCATTCAGAAAAGAAGTGATCAATACCAGCCTTGTTGCAGGGTCACTCCATGTCGTATAACAAGATGTCATAAGATCAAGATCTAATTCCTCCCACTTAGGGTTTGAAAACCTTCACGTGCCTTAATGTACAAAACTTGTGAAATAAAGAATAGATTCGGAGCAGTACTGTCGGCCCCCTGTTAACTCTTGGTGATCAGGGTTACTAAACCTCGAGTTATGATATTAATATAAATTGTGCGATAATATGAATTCTGAATGGCCTGATATGAATTTTCGGCGGCACTCTTACACTTTTTCGACATCATTTTTTATTGTTATGGAGATCCCTTATACAAGAAAAAAAATCTTTGCAGTTCTTAAAATTTGATCAATAAAATGGTTAAACATAACTAATCTAACTGAGAGAGAGAGATCACGAGATCCTGAAAATAATCTCTTACAAAAAAAGGTTCCGAACCGAAGCATTTTACTTTCCTAGAAATGGTGCTTCACTTTCAATTCAAACATTCGAATACAAGAAAGATAAATAAAAATTAAGTGGTCAACCCTCTCTTAGCCATAAGCTTTCAAAGGATGCTTTTTCAGACATCCTTTTGCTTATCTCCATTTAGTCGGATTTATTTATCTTTTTCGTTTTGTATCGAAAGTATCATCTGCATTTTGCGATCAAGGGATTTGCGGGTTCTGATTTCTTAAAAGATCCCTACTCTACAACTTCAGTTTTTTTCCCCTCCATTTTTAGATACACAGGCACCGTGTGATTTCTTTCTCATGTACTAACTTCTCTCATTCGGGGTATATGTTTTGTATTGCAAATTGCAACTCCGTGGCATGTTGATCCAAGTATATAGAAATAGAAAAGAAGTGACGATACCGTCTCTTAATAAAAAGTCCTGATGTTACGCGAAAAAAGGTCGAGCTGAATCTCAAAAAAAGGGAGCCAAAGTAAAAGTTTGAGTTAAACGGACTCGCGGAATTAACAAACCGAGATTTAACAAGATCCGACTATAATCGCTCTCTAATCCTGTTTTAAAATACTAAGTCACACACACGGTTGCGAACAACTCTTGATTTATCTCCTAATGTGGCATCAATTAAAAGTAAAAAAGTTCTATGAAACGTTTTGCAAAAAAAAAAAAAAAAACTAGAGTTAGTTATCCAAGGTGCGCTTTTTCTTAATAATTATTATTAAATAACTTAATTAAATATAATAATTAAAGTAAACGATGGAATATTGAGAAATGGACAACAATAAACTTTTCCGATTTTAAAATTAAAGCAAACGGTAAATTATCAAATTTAATATTATATCCAAGTCATGTAATTAAATTAAAGCAAACGATAAATTATTAAATTGAATATATTACAGCTAAATATAATTAAAATTGAAGCAAACGATAAAAAGAATTGAAAAGTGATCTGGTATACTCCCAAACTGATCCAACTAAAACAATAGCCCTTCAAATGGCTGTTATTAAAATACCTATAACTCAAAAAAGCAACGAAATGACAAACATACTTATAATACATAAAATAGAAGTGAATGTGCCTGCGTAACACCCTCATGTCTAATTAACCAAAAGTAACTCAATTGTCAAAAATATATCATAAGATGAGAAAAATTTCTCTTTAAGTTTTTTCTGAATTGAATTAAAATTACATAAAAAAATTAATATCAGATATTCAAGAAATAATTCCACATAGACTCACGTTACTCAGAATTTCGAATTAATTGTGAGACTGAAATTTTTTCTTTAAACTTTCAAACTTGATTTGCATTCCTTTATGGAATCTTATGGAGTTCAATCATTTTGATATGTTAATGAATCGTCATTATTCCAGTGTTTATTTCATTAATTAATTTATTTTTACCGTTGAATACAAAATATTTGAGCAGCATTCAATCTGTTAGAGCTGAAACATGTTTTACTTTAGGTATTTATATTTTAAACATATAGTGTGTGTGTTAAAACTTTAAATGAAATTTATTAAAACTCACTGTTTTCAAATTACGAATAAAAGAAGAACTCATTTGGGAAAATGCTAGCACTGTTAGTCATTGAGCATTTCTTATGATAAATAAATAATTTTATTAAATAGTTGAAAATTATTCACCTTTTGTATCGGCCTAACAATAATCCCTACAATATAATTAAATGCGATCTTTGTAAGAAAAAAAAATGAATATCGCAATTTCATTCCAAGCTTACAGTAGAACTAATGTATTCTATGTTAAAAACAGAACAAAGTTTCATTACCAGATATGATTTCATACAATTAAATTATTTGAACTCCAAACGATATTTTAAGTACATTAACAGGGTAATTATATTTTCGAAAGGCATACGTTTTTTATAAAAAATCTCAAATAAAAAATATTGCACATAGAATAAAATTTTAATTCAACGTATTTCAGGTATTTATAAATATAACCATTTTTCTCAATCACAGTTTTATTGTACTTTAGTATTCTCTATAAATTTTACTAATGATTGAGTTACTAAGGAAGATTATTGAGCTTAAAGAAGTGATTTTCAGTTTGAAAAATCACAATTGCTTTTCCTATTCATTCCTTCCACAATTTTAAAAGGGTGCAGATGTAAAGTAAATAAAATATTTGTTCTCCAAACGATATTTTTATTGGTACGTTAGGGAGATAATTAGACTTTTGAAAAGACGATTTTTATAAAACATCTCAAATAAATATATTACTTATAGAATAACAATTTACTAAATTCAATGTGTTTATTTGCTTCTAAATATATTCATTTTTTTTCTTAATAAGTTTTTTAATAATTTAATATTCTGTAAAAATTTTACTAACGTCGAATAACTAAGGCCGATAACGGAGCATTGAGAAGTGATTTTGATTTTATAAATCACGATTGCTTTTACTTTACATTTCTTCCCATCATTTTGAAAGAGGGCATCTGTACAGCAATTAAATTATTTGATCTACTGATGAATATATTTATTTATAGATATGTTTATGAAATATTTAGATTTTCGTCAGGTAAATGTTGTGTGTGTGTGTGTTGATTTTTACAAAACATCTCAAATAAAAAATTACATATTAATGGAAAATGTACTAAATTCAATGTATTTCAGTTGTTTATAATTATAACCATTTTTCTTCATCAGTTTTATCATCCTTTAATATTCTGTAAAAATTCAATAAACAATCGAATTACCGAGGAAGATTACAGAGCATTAAGAATTGATTTCAGTTTGATAAATCACTATCGCTTTTATTTTTCATTTCTTTCTACCATTTGAAAAGAGAGCAGCTATATTTGAACATTTTTGTTGCCAATACATTTTGCTATCACAAAAAGCAATAAGGCAAAGTCCCCCTTTTTTAGAAGCATCGAGAAATCGGATGAATCAACTGTCTTTGATGAGATTTCTGTGTCGCAAGAAATTGCTTGATAAATCGAATCTCACGGAAAAAAAGATGGCAAAAGCGAGACTGGAAACGTCGACAGGGGGAAATATTACAGGTTTCCGATGCATTTTCCGGACAGACCGAAAAAAATAATAATAAAGAGGATGAACTGATAGAGGAAATAGAAAAAGTCCAAGATTCGGATCAAAGTCATAATTCACAATCATTTTTTTCCTTCTTAGAATTTATTTTGTTATGAAGTAAATAACCTCCAGAAATGAAATCTCAGAGTTTATTTCTTTCGTTCGTTCTACTAGAGAGTGGATGTTGAATAATAACTCAAATTTTAGGTGATTCTTGGGTTAAATTTTTTTCTTTAAACTTCAGACACTCCTAAATGTTTTAAACTTAATTTATTAGCATATATAAATATATATATATATATATATATATATATATATATATATATATATATATATAGTTTAAGACAAATAAAAATTTATTCCTCGCTTGATAGTGAGATAAGATTAAAATTAAAATCATTTAAGCATTACACTATGATATTTCAATTAAATTGCTTTAATTCTCTGGGTTCAACAAAAGAGTGACCCTATAAAAAAGAGCTTGTTTTATTTGAAGCATAACGTAGAAAAAATTACGGACGATAGAAATATTCTTAATAAATACTTGAATAATAAATTACACATATTACTTCCTAAATGTTATGTATATCTATGACACATGAAAAAGAATTTAAGTTGTGAGCTTTGATTTAAATATATATTATTTCGAATCCGCATTTTATAGTGATGTTTAACGAGGTTTTTATTTTAAATTCCTGAATTTTCAAAATTATTTCGGGGAATCACTTTTTTATTCCCTGGTTTATAAGCGTTCCACTCAATCTAACTCTCTCTCTGATGACACTTGATGTGTATGACTCGAAACCTCGCTTGCATTATTTCGCCATTGCTAGAAATAATAAATGAAAA
This sequence comes from Nephila pilipes, assembly GCA_019974015.1. NCBI lineage: Eukaryota > Metazoa > Arthropoda > Arachnida > Araneae > Nephilidae > Nephila > Nephila pilipes. The sequence goes on along the minus strand of BMAW01099003.1, from coordinate 1,919,463 downwards.
AAAAAATTATCCAAAATCTCTCGTTCAATAAAATCAAATATTAATTCCTAACTACGACTGCCTGAATATAAACATCAAAATAACATCGCAAAAATATTTCGAACGCCACCAAGAAGACAGGCGCTGAAACTCCAAACCCATGATGCCGACTGGATAGCACTTTGAGCTAAAACTCTATTGGATTTCAACAGAAGCTCATCGAATCTTATGAATCTTCACTTAGATTTCAACAAGAATATGCCATGGAAAAAAGTCAAGTAATTTCATTCATGTCTTCGAAAGTTGTTCTTCATGAAATATGTGAATTTTGTTCCCTTGATTCTATTCTACAAGAATATAAGTTTTGCCATAAAAGTAAAAGTTTACTCTCCAAAAATAAAAGTTGCTCCGTAAGAGAAAAAAAAAATTCAAATATTTTAGCTTAAAAATCTTATTGTTTTATCTACACTTTCGTTTCTGCTCTTCAAAAGAAAATATTGTATAAAAGAAAGCTTGACAAATTAACAACTTCACTCTGAATCTTCAAGAGGAAAATATATATATAGCGTTTGTTTTCTAGCACTTGTGTTGACACAATAGCAAGAAACGGCAATAAAATTTTAAGTGCATAAAGTTTTTATTCTTCAGAGAGATTTCTGTGTATAAATCCTTGATTCGTAATTAAATTTTAAAATTTGAAAGTCTTAACTTTTTCTTATTGTAATGAATTGCTATTGTTTATTATAAATTGTAAAGCTAAGTTCTTTAACTCGTATGTAATATTCTGAAATTTTTACTACTATAAAATATAAGTTCTGATTTTGTTTACTCTGTATATAATATTTTTATTGACGCAATTATTTGGAATTGAAAATAAGAGAGTAATTTAAAATGATTAAGAATTTTTTTTTCATCACTGTATATTTGTCCTGTCAATCACTAGTTTGGGTGATTTTTCTTAAAATGCCTTTAAATAGAAAGGGTATAAATAAGCATTAGTGAACATAATAAATAAGGAACTGTCGATTCCTATTGCTTTCTGACCTCTGAAGGAGAAAAATTTGACTTCAGATTGTTCTTAGAGAATAAACGTGAATAATAAAACCACAAATAATCAAAATACAGGAAAAAGACTCAGGTTTTGTTTGTTAAGTACAAATATGGTGTGGTTTGTTTTGAACTTATCATGCTTCTCCTGTTGCAAAGGAAATTAAAAGGCAGGTAAAAAAAATTTATTTCAGACTTGTTCAATGAAACTAATCAACAATCCTCATTAGAATTTATAATTTAAACTTTTCAGAAGAAAACTTTTGTTTCTATTGGAAACAAAATTTTTCTTTATTTATACTCATTTGATGCAGTGTTTTTAGGGGAACATATCTTTAATGTAATACTTATATTTAGTATAAATATATATTATCATGTACATTTCAATATTGCTACGAAACCACTCGGTTTCCTACTTCCCTGCAACGTTTTTCTCATAATGCAAAAGAGACATTTACAGAGATTTCATCAATCAGCCAAGGAAAGTTTAAGCAATGACCCCTTAGTCTTGGAGACGAATTCGGGACTTGGCAAGAAACTTGACGGCTTTGGCGTCAAAAAGAAGGTTCCCAACAATGCTAGAACACTTTTCAAATCTGGATTGGGAGGAAAGTTATGGACTATTCCCGATTTTTCGGTGTAAAGCCATAAATGGCCGGAATGTCTACAAAAAGAGAATCGTCAAGCCAGAGTGAATGGGGTTCGGAATTGTCTTTAACGTTGGCTGAGTGGATCTGCCAAGGAATTGTCGGTAGAATGGCCGAGAAAAGCTGCTAGAATCTGTTGGATCCTACCTTGAAAATGCAGTGTATTACTGCGGAGATTTGTCCTAAGTGCCACTAATCACCACTGGTATGTTGGTGAGCTGAATATTATTAAAATTTCTGTGATTGCAAGTGCTGCTTTGTATCTGTTTCGCTTTTTCTGGACAAGTGCTGTGTTTCCTAACTGTATTGTTAATCTGTCCAGATTATTACCTGCTAATCGTCATTTGCCATTATCCTCCATGTTGGACTGATTTCACCAGCATGATAGAGAATTTTTATTACAGTATTATCAAGAACATTATAATGTATCTGAAAGAACTTTGAAAAAAAAAATTTGGACATTTCAAGAACATTTACAAATAGTGCTTACATAAAAAAATTCCTACAAATAGTGCTAAAATAAAAAATAAATGCTACAATAATTTAAATAAGCTTCTGTGTCAACATACTCGTATCTATTTCAGTTTTTATAATTACAGATTTTAATGTTGTTCCTCCAAGTAACAAAAACTATGTATGAAAAATATTTAATCTGTTTGATAAATTTACCTGAATTAGTTTTTTTAAAAAAATATAATGCATGCCATAACCGCCAACCAAGGAAAAATCATCAAAATTTTATATTGAAATTTTTATCAAGCCATGATGATGAGTTACATGTATGTATACTTTTAAAAATTGATAGTGTTATCGTTGTTTCATATTGTTATTATTATATTGTTTACAAGTATTTTTAATATTTAGTGCAATTGCATAAAAGGAATTTTTCCTAAAAAAAAAATTTACTCTCCGCCTTGACAAGCAGTCAAAGAAATCCACCAAAATTAGTTTTAAAGTAAAAAAAAAAAAAGAAATGTAACAATTTTCATCTCCGCTGGGTCATCAATACCCCTGGCGAACTCGTTGTATAAATCATGCGGAGGGGTGAAAGTGTTATGATGAAGTAAATTTATCATCATTCTTTTTTATTCAATTAATCTTAACAGCAAGCATTTTTTTCCCTTCTACTTTTGAATATATTACTGTCTTCCTCTTTGGAACGTGCTATTGTAATATTACGAGCCCCTTTTGATTGCTGAATTCAAAAAATTATTTTGAGATGCATCTTTTTTCCTCCCTATTAATAAGCGTTCCACTCGATCTGATGCTCTCTTTCATTTCTGACATTTGCTGTGTGAGCCCCGCAATCTAGCGCTCTTTCTTTCACCATGGCTTGGAATTATAGATGCATAAAATGCTCCAGAACCATTAAAAAAATTAAAATATTCATATTAATAACGGTTGCCTTATTTTTCTGAGTATCAACATAAATAAAAGCATCCCTAAGATGTATCAAAAACCGGTAGGAAGATTGGCGCGTAATTTAAACAAAGTAATTTTACACTCATTTAATTTTATAAAATAAAATATTATCGTATTCAAACTCTAAAAATATTATAAAATCAAAAAATAAGTATACATAGCGGGTTACTATTTATAATATATCTTACAATGAAAACTTTATACATAGGGGTACCATATTGTTTTAATTATTATTAATAAATAACCTCATTATCAGGATAAAATTTTAACTCTATATATTAACTTATCCTTACATATGTAATGTTATATGTTATGTATTCATGTCGATGTGTATTTGGTTTCAGAAAGCCTTAGATTCAAGCAATCAATTATTGCGATGATAGGTTTCAATCTGGCGAGTTCAGCAATGACGGCGGCGTTTAAATGGTCAAGAAACACTGATAAAAGTGTATAACTCTGGGAGGTGACTGTGTAGGAAAGGATAATAAATAAAAATTAAATTTATCTAATGTCTTAAGAAGTTTCATCAAGGTATTTTAATTAAATTTTTATTACAGTCATGCTAAATTAAGATGTTTTTATCTAATTATTATTAATAACTATTATCTAATTATTATCACAGGAGATACCCCGTTATAATAATTAAAACCTTACGATACTTCGGGTTACTTCAATCTACGGTATCCTGAAATCAAATACATTGACATGAATAGTTGTAATTTACAAGATTAAATTCATAAGGATCTATTAATATGCAGAATAAATTTTATTCAGATGCTTTGGTGATTTCTTAGTAATAATTAAAACTTTATCAAACACCTTCATACAGAAAAGGATATGTCATAAACTAAGCCTTTACTATTAATTATATATGCAAAAGATTGCGTTTCGAAAAAATGATTACTTAGAATGCTTTCGAGAAATTGTGGAAAAATTGTGGTTATACTACACCAGTTATACAAAGAAAATTATACATTTTCAGCAATATTACAAATATTTTTTAAAATTTTCTTTTATATGCATTTTTTGTCGTAAAGTTTTAAATTTCTTTCATTTGTATACGTTTAAAATCACAAAAAAAATTATTAATGCTTATAGTTTACTTTTTTCATTGTTATTCAGTAAAATAATAATTTTTTAAAAATATAATAAATTTTCTTCTCAGACATGAGAATTGCATATTTATATATAATATGTGAAACAGACGAATTGTGTTATTGGATGAAAATTATTGGTTTCTTATATTCCGCAGTAGATGTATCTAAACGGATTCCAATTCATTCGCATTTTTTTCTCTCCTTATTTGTAATCTAAGCAATTGAAACATTGAAACATACAAAAAAATTTCTTTTCGTAATCTATTCAAGTTTTATCAATTATTCGACATAACTAATAAGATAAATATTCTTTAAAATTAAAAAGAAAATATCAATAATGATATATATTGTAGTTTTAAATTTAAGTCACTATATCGCCGATAGATGGTAGCACGTTCATCATGTTCATATTACGTTTCATTGGTTTATCATTTGTTCAACCAAATGATAACAAAAAAGCGCAAAAAATTCACGTACTCAACAGTCAGAAAAACAAAACGAAGTATCCCTATTTGTGAGGTCATTTGTTAGTTGTTATTTTAAAAAAGGAAGCAAAATCGAATAAGATGTTTCTTATGGGTTATACAGTTAACTGTTTCCTTTAAATTTGTTAACTAATTAAAATTTTTAAACGAAAATTTTTTTTTACTTGAGTAATCAACACTTCAGTTGTATATATATATATATATATATATATATATATATATATATATATATATAGCATTACGATTGTAAGGGTAAATTTATTAGTAAGGAGTAAACCAGAAATCTTCATAAAATATATACAGCACATTAAATGATCCAAGTACATCGAGTAGTATTGTAAATTATAGCTTTTAATGTTTATTATTATTATTTTGGTATCAGAAAGCCATAATTTGAAGTAACCCGCACTATGGAGATTATAAAGTTCTATGTACTACATTCTACAATGGAGAAATGTATAGCATTGGATGACGGTGCCTATGCAGGAAAATCTTAAGAATTAATAAAAAAAAAATTAAGTTTCTTGGTATACTGATATATATATACTGATGAGTAAAATTTAAAGACGAGGTAGTTTTTTCAATATATATCGCTGTGTAAAAGCTTTCCAAATCATCACAAATAATACCAAAAGATCACTAAGTCGTAAGAACATGAGAAATGTAAGAAAAACTTACCAAAAAAGAAATCAAAAGGATAAAAAGGAATTTTATTGAAAAAGTAGCAGAGAGCACAAATGCGATTGAAGGTCGATACATCCATGTGACTGGTGTCCAGCCAGAGAAGAAGGGGATCCAGCATTTAGCAGGGGATATGATCTCCCCTGACTGCAATGCAGGTCTTACACCGTCTGACCGTGCTAAGTATAAGGTTGTCAATGAGTTGTTAAGACATTGCAGCTCATTCGTCTTGTACTGACAATCGGAACATTAGAACGGCTGCTGGCAGCAAGTTACATACTGTCAAACGTCTCCCTAGAAATTCCAATACATGTTCAATGGGATTTAGATCCAAAGACCTTACCGGCTAATCCATGCGTTCAATATCCTTACTGTCCATCTTTTTATCAGTTACTGTGTGATGAGCTGGCACATTGTTGTCCATGAAAAGGAACTACGGACCCATAGAGCCTCTAAAAAGACATAATAGGGAAGGAGAATCTCGTTACAACAGCAGATCTCGATGACTAAACCTCATTTGAAGAAGTAAAGATCGGTGCAGCAACCAAACTTGATGCCTTCCCAAACAAGAACACTCCGACTACCGGGTTTCCCGTTATCACCAGATGTGTATACGTCCAGAATCGCAGCTCAGATAAAACCGGCTCTCATCCGCAAAGAGTGCTCGACCTCTTTTATTATGTGTGCAATTCTGCTGTTCCTTGTACTACAGAAAACGCCTTCTCCGATAAGCAGATGTTAAAAGTACACACCATACAGGTCGTCGTGCAAACCAATCACTTCTGTGCAGCCTCTTGGCCACGGTAAAACGTGATATCCGTCGTCCAATCACCTATATTCTAAGTCTAAAGATTTCTCCCGTTGTCAGCCGCCTGTTCCTTCTGGCCTGCAGCAATATAAAGGTCGTCAGCTGGTGTGGTTGCTCGTAAGCAACCAGTGCTGAATCGTCAGACATCATTTCTCGTAATTTGAGATTCTCTCCGAAGTTGTGAAACGATGCTGTGAGAAATCCCGAACTCCGCAGCCACACTTGACATACTTCGACCTTCCTCTACCTTTCCAATTATTTGACACTGGGTAAAATTATCCAGGTAGCGTCTAACAGATTGATTGCTCGACACTGCACATTGAGGCAGCAACTCGACGTCGCTTGAACTAAAGTACGCCGAGCAATTTCTTTCCCAAAAATTCCGAGTTTATACCACCGGCGTGCTTCATCCGCTCTTGTCAAAATTTCATGTTTCTACAACAATTTTCTTATTATTGCAGTGTTACTAAAGTTATTAATGATATCCTCTAAAATTAAGGTGACCAGACGTTCCGCTTTTAGCGAGACAGTCCCAATTTTTAACAATTTATCCCGCGTCCAGTGGGGTCTTAAGAAAGTCCCAATTTTTAGAAAGAATGCACAACAAGCTAGGAAACAGCAGGGAGAACGGGAAGGGAATATACGGTTTACGGCTTCCATGTAGCTATTTCACCAAGATATGAGCATTAAGTCACTTTTGTAAATTTTATTTTGTTGAACTTCAATAATAAAAATAATTATTGAAAACTGATTATCAAAGTTCTCCTTGATCAGTTCCTTGAGTACGACTACCATTGCTTGGACTTAATGAACAGTGGCATTTTCGGCATTGGCAACGATGAAAACTTATTGTAGCTGTAAATTGAAGAGAGAATGTCACGCATTGTACACTTCCTCAGATTTTATTCTTATGGCGACATGTTCCGCAAGCGATCTAGCATCATTTGGAACATTATTACAAAGGGATTACATCTTATACAAAAATTGGAAACGGAGGGAAATTTTAGGGAGGAGAAGGATCAGGGTGTAAGGAGTTTGTTGGTCATCTACGAAGTAACGCCTTCGCATATTGAGTTTTGTAACTGTCTCTCATGCGATACATATCGCACTGCGTGCTAGTGCTAGTTAAATAAATGATATCAACAAATTAGCTATTCAGATGATTTAGGTAAGTAATTTATTTAGTAACCAAAGATAGGTATTTTTTAGGTATCAAATTTTTAATCAAGAACACTCCTCCCTCACCTGTCAACGGTGTCCCGCCTTTCGAATGTTAAAATCTGGTCATCTTATTTAAAATGCATTTTAATACTTTTCCAGATTTAGTAATATATGACTTTTAAAACTATTTATCACTTTTCAAAATTTAACAGAAACGTTAATAAATTTAAGTATTATTTATAGGAGGAAATTTAAGATCAATTATATGAATTCCTATTTTTTTAAAGACGGCTATGAGTGGATTAATAATTTCTCGCTTTCTAAACTTTTTTTAAAGAAATATGTGATTATTTTGGAAGTGTTAATTAAGTGTTTTACAGCAGTTATGTTTATAAATGCAACATACAATTACTTGTCATCTACCTACAATACAGCGATTTTTTTAAATCCCTATAATCAAATGTTTAATTTCATTAGAAGCAATGTCACATTCAAGTTCTGTAGTTTAGGTACAGGAATTCTTTAAATATATTATATTTAAATTTGGTAAAACTTCCATAGTTAAACTATGTTTGACAGCTGTTTCTAGGATGAAATTTTTCAGATCATTATAATTTTTCTCAAGTTGTTCTGATGCTTGACTGTGAAATTGTTATTTGAAATGATAAATAAGCCCGTAAACCCTATTTTATATTTTCATAAAATCTCTGGAGCAAAATATTTCAGGAAACTACAAGAATGGAAAATAATATTATGTAATTGATTTTGACCACACTTTTTATGTGGAAGTTTAGTGGTGCAAGAGGAAGGCTTCATCAGATTATCTCAAGAAATTTAATCTTTCAAAATCTCTTAAAACTTTATTGTTCACAAAATATCGTGCAAGGAAAGCAATACTCCTTCGATCATCGTCAGATATAAGACCAAAGTATAGTCGAATTACTGGAAAATCCCCAAAAGCAATATATTTAAATAGTAATAGGTATGTATTATTGTTACAATTTGGTGCAGCACACTCAAACTAAGTACCAAACACGCAGAATAATTAAAACCATAAAAAATGTAGAAGTTTGTATTGATACATTATCTCATTTAAGCAGAAGGCATAAGATAATTTTCTATGACTTGCCAGCCAGGTGTGAAAATGCCGGATTACTGACACGGCCAGAAAGGTGGAGTGCCGGATTATAGAGGGAGATTTGCTTTTTTTCAATTTCCCTCACGAAACGTTAACTATACAACCAATTTTTTTTTCTCCCACCTTTTTGATGTATCTCAGCGTGCAACTCATATAATTCCCCCTTTTGTTTAAATATTCGAAAAGGGCACGAAAATCAAAAGTTTTGAATAAAAAATACACTTTATTCAGCATGTTAACAGATTTATTTATAGTAAATTTAGTATTCAAAATATTTGTTTTCTATAAGTATACGTGACGTATGTTGTTCTCATGAGTAGGCAGTGATGTCACTGCCAAAACACTTAAAGACACAAAAATGTTATAAGTATTCTATATATATATATATATATATATATATATATATATATATATATATATGCAGGATTTTTTAGCTAATTATCAAAGAATTAATTGTACTTTCCAATGTACTGTAAAACCAATTCCACAGTTACTCGATAGATTGTACTACGAATCAGTGTCATGTGATAGCTCGTGCAGCTCCCCCTATTCCTGAACAATATTGAGTGGCATTTCATTCTCGATCTCTTTCCCCCTCTTTCCGCTTCTCTTCTCCTCCGCATTACCCTTATTGAAGGTAAACTCCGAACGCTAGAACGCGTTCCACTGCTCATCGCCGATATGCGATAAAATGAGGCTGACATCTACCTTTCTTAGAAGAACTGGTTATTAGAAATATGTCAACTTGCTTTTGTATATAGTTTTCCTCCATCTCTCCTTCTAATAAACGAAGTAAAACAACTTCAAACCTCATCTTTGAATTTCTACGAAGTCATCATAAAATCCGGTAATGGAATTCCTTTTCTAGACAAACCAGCCCTTTGCGTAAGAGCAAACCAGTATAGATTCGGGATGAACAATCTCACCACCGTTCTACACTCTCTCTCTCACACACACACACACACATATATATATATATATCATATATATATATATTGAATACATGAAATCTAGTTTTAACCCCCCCCCCCCCTGCTTGCATGAATCAATAATATGTGATGAATTGATTGAAAAAATACTTACTATGGGTTCTAAACATGCCATAATTTTTAAAAACGTAAAATAAATTTCTCGTAGTAGTTCACTTATAATATACTTGACAAAATATACAAAAATATGAAAATTGCAAAGTGAACTTTTTTAAAAAGTCTTAAATCAACTATGGATATTGATATTATGCAGAGATTGAGTATCTCACATACCTGTTTAGTAACTTAAAATAATAAATAATAATGCATGCATAATTTTGACGATTATTTATCTGCCATTTACTCTAAAAGCACAATTGAAAGAATATTTTGACAAGATAATGCAAGGTAATTTATCTTTTTCCGAAACAAAATGGTTTAAGCAAACTTTTGTATCAATCGCTTCGAATTATGTTAATTAAGTATTATCATAACTATTTGTCGAAAGTTGTGTTTCTGTATTCTCATTCATCAATTTTATTTATTTTAAGTCACTATTACATCATGTCCATTATGAATTACATTCAAAGTACTAAAGTGTAAATTGAATGCATAATGTATGAAAGAAATTCCATTGCAAAGTACTACAAGTTCTATTTCTTTATGGCACAATTATCATACGTTATTACAATTTTTTTGTCTATATTATCTCTCTTAAACGACATTTTTTATTCAAAAATTGTTTGTAATTCTTTTCTTGCATCAAATTGATGCAAATTACTTCACTTATAGAGGTAATTTGTCATATTTTGTTTCGATAAAAAAAAAAAAAAAAACAGAAATGCTGCTGTTAACAAAAGGGAAATGGTATATGCCTTTGTTGTTGTCAAAAGGTAATAGATTTCCTATAGTCTGTACGCACGTCTTGCATGATTTTAAAGTTCTTTGCTTAAAGTGAAATATACGAAGCGAAAACTTCTCTACTCGCGCAGATCCTTATCTCAATTGCTCTGGTTGACTTAGAAACGGAAGTACTTCAGTTTACTGTTTTCAGTGTGGTTATTTATAGTAAGACTTATATAATATAAATAAAAAAAAAACTAAATGTTGTTAAAAAATATATCAATTACTTTTCTTCCTTCTACTTGGTAGGAAGATATTTGAAATTTACTCATCCGTTTTTCAGATTAATATTATTTTGCCTCTAATTATTCATAAATACTTTAAATTCACTCAGTTGCAAAACTTATTCAAAATAACTTGTTCTACTTATGACTCTATAAGACTTGAAACACTTCATTCATCATTTAAATAATTGATTTAAATGGATTTCGTAATGAGTTAATTACAAAGTACAGATGAATCTATTCATTATCCTAATCGGTACTAAGAACATACCTCCCTATCTACATAAATAAAAGGCAATATTCACATGTATGTGCTCAATAAATTCAAAAATTATTTGATCGATTTTGTTGAAAATTTCACTGTTTTAATGAGAACCAGAAGTATGTATAGAATAGTTTGAATAAAATCCGTTTAGTACCAATGGTTATTTTAGGATTAGAGTGAAGTATCTCGAGCATGTCAAATTTGGTGACTTTTTGGATTGATAACGATCATTATAAGGACCATTTTTTTTTTTTTTGAAAACTTTACTGTTTGTTCTTATTAATGCTAGGGGTGTTTAGAGAACGATTTGTATGATATCCCATAAATTGCTCAGTTAAAGTGGAATATCAAATTTATTGAGGAGAGTTGGTAATCACCTCAATAAATTTAGCGTCTGTCTTTTAAAATAGGTCGGCAAACTATCATCACGTATCGTACGACGTCAAAATCGGCAAAATACCGAAACCAAACTATTCTAACATCGATAATTGGCAAATTTAATGTTATTAAACATTAATTTTATGATTTTATTAATTTTTGGAATTCATTATCAAGATTTTAATGAATAATTATATGTAATATAAAAATATTGAAATTCTGTATAATCATTGTCTGTATTTTTATAGCATTTAATTTTATTTCTGCTCAAATAAAAAGAAATATTTTGTCCTAAGATTCTGAATACAAAAAGTTAATTAATGAAACATCAAAATTGGATTCCTATATGCAACCAAATAATTTAACAAGCTGAAGAATACAAAAAAAAAATTAAGAAAAATAATATTAAAAATAAAACAGCAGTGAAAGAGAGAAAAATTAATTATCACACGCAATTCATACCATTTTAATTAAATGAATGAATTGATAATAAATTTCTATTGTATATATTTAATTAGAACATGTACTCAAATTTAAGAATAGCGAAACATCGCTGGGTTCGCTAATTTTAAATAAATACGGGGCTTTCTATTTTATAAACAATAATTTGCTAATTTACGGAAAAATTTGAAAGAGGGAAAGAAAAATCTTCGATTCACATTAAGTATTGAGAATTTTAAAAAATATGTCTTTAGCGCTGACTGCATGTTTTCACCAACAAGCCCCAAGATTCGTAAGCCTGAAGTCTCTGTAAGGTAATTATTACTATAACAACTCTAACTCCAAATGCATAAATTTTAAAATACTGAAATGAATACTCTTAAACTCTAAGCAATGCATATACAATATAACATTGTTTTCTATTGAAAATATTTATATGAAATCTTTTTTAATGAGTGTAAAATAATAAACAGTCAGATTTCGTTAACTCTCGGTTCACAGTCTCGCGAACCCGCTAAACCCGCGATTTGACCATGGCTCCCTTTTTATGAAATTCAGATTAATCTTTCTTCAGTGGCATCAGGACTTCCTGTTAAGATCAGACATTATTACCTTTTCCCCATGTTATATAACGAGGGATAAACATGTCATGGAGTTCAAATATGCGAAATAAAAATTATACTCCGAATGAGAGAAATCAGAAACACGAGAAAGAAATGTCACATGGTGTTTGCATAATTTAGAAAAACGAACAAAAAGAAAAGAAATGGTGGAGCAGGAATCTCTTACGAAATCAAAAATCACAGTTCCCTCGATCGTAAAATGCAGACGGTACTTCCGTTACAAAGGAAACAAGATAAAAAAAGCTGAACTTTGCAATTATTTCCGAACAAGAATGTAGAAGAAAAATTGTGACGATAGTTGAATCTATGTACTAAGATATTGCTATAGTAATACTATGTAATACAAACGACTTATGATGGAATGTTCTTTGGAACTTTTATGTACATTAAATGTTTAAATTTTTGCTCAGATGACACAGCTCCACGGATCAGAGATTGACACTAGGTGGGCCACTGGCATCCCCATGGGTTGGCCAAACTGTCTTCTTGACATAGTTTTCTGCAACAATTCCACCATTCTTGCCATCCATTTAATGATAGCATCCCATCAAATAACATATGTTGATCGATCCTTTGATTTAATCAACTAATGATTCATTTGTGATAACTTCATATCCTGTTTCAAATAATAACATAGGCTTAAATATTCGTAAGCATTACAATGTACATGCAAAGTTGGCTAACAGAATATATTCCACTGGGGAAAAATTGTGCCCAAAATATGAATTAATCGAGTTTTACACGTGTACATCACCCAGAAGCTCACGTCATTCTCAGAGGAGTTGGAAATTTTCGATCATTAATCACCGAATTTCAATCATTTTAATCATCGATAGAATTCGCAAAAAAACATTTCACTGCAACTCCTTATTTGATGAATAGAGTGTTTTTTAAAGTAAGATTGAAATACAGGATTGAGTTTAATAAGAAACTAAATACATGCAAATATGAACTTTAAATCAATACAAATTATTTTCACTACAAATATTCTTTTCCTGGTTACAATGCAAATTAATTGTTGATAATTATTAGAGAAAAAAAAATAACGAAGACCAACAAAAATTGCTTGGAATATTTTATTTCATGAACACATTACACAATTTTGATGATTATGAGGAGTATGTGTTATAACATGTACAGAAAGAGTTTATATGTAACAAGAATCTCTCATAGTTCTTAAAATAATTCAATTTTAAGGAATAATATAATACATATTGAGGATAAATAACTGAATTACTTTTCTTTCAATTCCTTTCAGTTTTTAATCGTTGGAATATATGCTCAGATGGATGGTATTTCTAACAATTTGGTAAGATTCATTTATTTGATTTAAGGTATTATTAAATTATTTTCAGCTTTTTTCTGAATATTCTTAGATGGAGTTTTAAATAAAGATAAATATGATCATATATGGATAAAATTATTCAAAATATATAGAATGATTGCGCGCCTTTTTAAAAACGACTATTTCATAACAATGCCTTTTTATATTTTTTTTTTGTCTGAATAAATAATTCTTATTCGAATTAAAAGTATTGTTAGTATCTTTCTGCAAAAAGATCACACAGTTATAATGCACATATTTTTATTTTTTTTAAATTTAGAATTTTATGAATTCAAATATATTGAAGCCAATATTGCCTCATATGTATTATAATAAATAACTTCCGTAAAAAAAATGGTTTCCTAAGTCGTATATATCTTTAATCACGTCTATGTAGTTATTAATGAATATGACTATCAAGTTTTTTCGTTTTCAATTATCTATAATGGTGGTTTGAAATGACATCTTATACAAAAACGTGTTTTAATTTCACTGATATTATATATGTGAAAGAAAGAAAGTCGAGTTTATGGTGAAAAAACAAAATGTGGCACCAAGCAATGTGTATCTGTGATATAGATTTTCGAAAAAAAGGTTAAAAAGGAACAAATTGGTTGAATAGGTCAAAAATATGTAAGGATCTTAGGGAACCTCGGGACCTCATCGCCCGTGTTTACCAAAGACAACAAAACCAAGCGAAAGAAAAGAATTACTAGGATATACCTTAGGGTCTCTTACGCACGTACTTACCCGAGAAAGGTAAGCCTCTGAGGAGGGGATATTACGAAAAGATAATATTAATTTAGTTATAACCACATTTAAATAAGTATTGCGAATCTGAGCCAATTTAATTAGACTCCCTTTTTTGACTTTTTTCATTCCAAAAATTTATTACCATTATTAACAAATTATGTTATTTTAACGTATGTAATGAAATCCCTGATTATATTAAGCTTAAAAATTCAAAAGAAGCTTTCAAAGATTTTTTTTTAATTTAAAGATGTATAAAAAAATTTGTTGTTCGTCGTAGAACCCCATACATTACACATCATTCTCATTTGATACATGACCATTGTATGTCGGACGGAGGCTTAAGGTATTTTTGTGCAAAAAAGAATACTTTTTACACTTTAAAACACTAATACATATATATGAGGTAGAATGTTAAAGTTCCAGTCTTTAATTTAAATTTTTTTTCTAATATAGCGACTAGATAACGTTTCTGTGTTATTACGTTCACTCTTTCTTCTAAAAGTGGTTTGATCTGAATAGTGTGGTCGGCGACTCGTCATGACACCGAATTTTGTAGACGAATGCATTTAGTGAATATTTCCTTGAAAATCGGCAATGTTATATGACGGTCGCAATATTGTGGTGGAGGAAATCATTAAAACGTTGTATATGCAAACCAAATAGCTTGGTTTCTAAAAGAGCGTTGAATGCGAGCGGAACGTAAATCAACAGATAACCTATGGTTTCCAAGGAAAGGCTTAACTATATGGGAAGATTAATGACGTCATTCACCGCAAAATTGCAGCCGCCGAATAATGGCTCCGTTTTTCGAGATAACCGTAGCTTGACCGATGATTGAAATAACGTTTGCTAAGCATCGAATTTATATCAAATTCTGAGTTCGTTTCAGAAAGAGTTCAACGGAGATGAAATGTGGAAGCATATGTACGGCAATGCAAATATTACCGCAAAAGCAAGCTTTTGAGTGGCATCGACGTTTCAGGGAAAGCAACTAAAGTGCCGGTGACGACGTATGTGATTGGAGGCCGCAGACTTCTCACACCGCTAAAAACATCAAAAAGATTTCTTGGATCATAAGCGGTAACAGGCAGCAAACAATAGGGGAAATAGCAAAATTAATTGGGATATCCGAGGCCACATGTTAAAGGATACTGACTGAAGATTTAACATGCATAGGGTGTGTTAATATATCATCCCCCTTATGTTAACTGAAGATCAAAAGTTATTATAATTAAATAAGACGTTTTTTAAAATATGATACGAAGCCTTATGAATTATACAAATGAATTAAAGTACTTTAATAGCTTACAAAACAGCAGAGTAAAATTGTCTATACTTTTGAAACAAATTTGAATTTTAGTACATAAATATCATTATAAAATATATTCAACTGTAATATCTCCAATAAGCAATGCAAAATATTAAAAAAGTCGACGGAAAAAATAATCTTGAAAAAATATCTAATCGTCTAGGACCTAATATTTCTTTGTTGTCTTGAGGGCCGTTCCAACACTGTTTTGTAGACCATGTACCATTAGCTTTCAACAGGACCTAAAACAAAAAATAATTTGAAGTATAACGAAAGAAAAAAGGCTAATGTACTCATTTGAATTTTTTTTCGTAGAAAAGAAAGGCTGTCAGAGATTTTCTCTTCACTAACTTTGGACACTTTTTGTAATTTAAATTGCATAAAATTCAACTTCTCGAAAACCAAATAAAACGTAATTAAGCAAATTAGACGAAGATAAAAAAAAAGTATGATGAATTTAATTTATAATAGTCATATATAAGCGAAACAGAATTGAAAGGAAGAGAAGAGGGACAAATGATAACGAGAAGCATATAACTGGAGCACATTCCAATTATCTGCATGAATACATTTCACTACAATTAAGGTCTCTAAGGGTTGTTAATAAATTGCATTATCCTTTCTCAGACGTCTCTTCAATTTGATTTGAGAGCTTGATTATTCAATTAAACTATGGTGTGTGTAAATGCCAATAACTATGTATTCATTCAAAAGTGATCAAAGTTTTTTTTATATTTTTATACTATCATAATTCCTCATTGACCTATGATTCAACTACGAATAATTTTCTACGAACAATTTTAGGTTTTTAAATGCATTTACCAATAAATATGGAATTCTATTTACGTTGAGATACTAAACATAATTTCCTCCCTGACTATATCACATACACCTTTAAATTGTGTTTTATAAGACATTATTAGTTTTCAAAAGATAATCATAAGTGAAATACAATGCGGCACTATTATTTATCATCTCTAGTAAGTTTTGGCTAAATATTAATATAATTTAAAAGATTTTTATAAGAATTAAATGTTGAAACTGTGAAATGTATACATTTCCAATTAATGAAAACAATATTTTTATATGAAATAATAGCAACTAAATTTAAAGTTGAGCAGTGGAGTCCAAAAGCCAAGCATGATTTGCAAAATGCAAAAAAATGTTCAGGTAAATATAAATGATTTTTTTTCGAAATTACTTGTAGAGAATCATCTGTTAAGGGTGAAACTATCTTTATGCAAAACATTTTAGTCGACTTTTTCATTCGAAAAGCACCTGAGCATATCGAAACGTGAATAAATCGCATCACTCGGCATAACCTGTTCAGGCAAGTTTTGTGCAATTCTAATACGAAGGAACTTTATTAACGATATAAAAGAATGGATAACGGCCCAAAGATGACAAATGGATATGTTTACAAAAAAGGAGGAATCACTGGAATGCTCGAATTCAGACGATCACAAACTGAAGTGTCTCGAAATCTGAAAGTATGTGATTTCATGACTGTGGTAAAGGGAACAAAGAGAGGGAAATGTTAACAGAGGTCAACTGAAAATCCCAACCTTTCGATAAAAACGATATCTACCAATAACTGCACTACGTCAGAGGGACAGTTGCGCCAGAGACCTGGGTTTAGCTCTCACAGCCGCCACAGGAGTACAAGTTTTCAGACAAACTGTTTACAGGAAATTCAATCATGTTGGTCTCTATGCTAAACTACCAACAGTTTGTATTCCTCTCACATCTACACAAAAACGCACTAGTTTAAACTGGAATTTGCTGCATCCATGCTGCCGTTTGGAACAAGAAACCAATATAATGTTCAGAATGGAAATCTAGCTTTTAATTCTCATTGAATAACGATATGGTGAGAATTTAGAATTCTTTTCAAACGAGAAACTTCAAGGAAAACATTGTTTTCCGTAAAGGTGAGTCATGGTATGTGAAGGCATCAGGCTGGGTAGTCTAACAGACTTATATGTCTTTGAGATGGGATCTGTGACTCCTAAAATATAAAGCTATGAAGTTCTTGAACCTTAAGTTCGCCTATTTCAAGTTGTCGTTCAATTCATACTTATAGATGATAATATGCCATTTTACTATACCAGTGTTATGTTCACCTGCTTCAAGGTGCTGCTGGTCCTGACTACATATTTATGGATGATAACGTGCATTTTCACTGTGCGAGCCTGAACGACGACTTCCTCGAAATGGAAAATATCCAATGCATCCCGTAGTCTTCTCACTTATCTGATCTGAAACATATCGAGTATGTGTGGGGGTATGCACGAGAAACAACATACAGCCCTTCCGCGCTCACCGAACTACATTCCAGAATTAAAAAAGAGCTCTTTGTGACGTTTGGAACTTTTTGAGCTCACAATGCTTTTACAATGTCATTGCAAGTAAGGAAAGTTGTTGTAGAGCATTCTTAGTTGTCGGAGGTGACCACACATGTCATTAAACTGCAATACCCCTTTCTATTTCATTTGTTTTTCATTAAAATGCGAACTCCTCTTTTTTGCTCAGTTGTCTTTCAAACTACTTCTTTTGATAACGAAAGTGTTTATTATCGGTCTTCCACACTGATTTCTGATTTTATAGCTGTTTTAAAATATTACATCACATTTCCTGTTATTCCGACTTAGATTTTCTTCGCTATTCATACAATTACCAATTTTTCTTAACTTTTGGACTCCAGTGTACATTCTGTTTGAGTTGCATATATTGAGATATAAACCATATTTTTTTCATCATTAGACCCACCGTAAAATAAGATGCACCTCAAATTCCTGAGATTTTTAAAAACGAACATTATATGAATTATTATCACGTAGTGTGGAAATCCTTTTTGTTTTATACTTATTTGTTTCTAATTTTGCAATAAATCATTAAAAAAATCATCCCAAAAATAATTCGAACTTTCCTGATCACTAATTGCTCGAAATGAACAAAAAACATGCTTGATTCTCACAGACAAAGAGTTAGACAAATAAGTGATTTCCGGACATGCTTTGAGATGGATATCACAACGTACTTTTTGCGCATGACGATGCACATGCTGTTCTCAGCATGGTATTACCCTCGACAGGTACGAGGGTAATACCATTACGAGGTGATTTCATTAGTATTTTGCGACAGTAGTGTTAATTCTTAGTTAACATTTATATTAGCTTTGATTCATATTTAATTGTTAGCTTCCGGCTATAAAATGCTTTGCCGTTGGAAATCGACTTGTTTACTCAAAAAGATGTTTCTTAGAATCCGAAAAATACGATATATATTTATGTTAGACATAAGTTTTAACATGTATATAAGTAACAAAATATATCTAATAAAATCAAAATTAAATTTAATAAATATCAAAGCTATTAAACAGAAAATATTACAAAACTACGAAACACACACACACACACACAGATATATATATATATATATATATATATATATA